>JAPQNM010000049.1:375000-377500 GCA_029783475.1 Metacarcinus magister
TCTCACTCTCACTCTCTATCTCTCTTGCACTCCCGCTCTTTCCATCACTCCCTGGCTTCCCTTGGCCGCTTACTGCCCACTGTCACCGCCGTCATGAGCTCAAGTGACTGGCATGATGAGAAGGGAAAGAGAGGCGCCTCGTCATCTCGCGTGCACCGCCCCCATCTGACACTCTCCTGAGATGCTCCTCCCGTCTGCAGGCACCACACACGACCCCCACGCACGAACACACACACACACACACACACACACACACACACACACACACACACACACACACACACACACACACACACACACACACACACACACACACATTATCCTCTTAGCACATGTATTTTCTTGATTTTTAGTCGCTTCTTCCTCACTGGTTTTGTAAGAATGTGAGTGTGTATATTTGTGTGTTAAAATTATTTCATTCTAAGAGACATAAATACGATGGTGATGTTAGTGTTTTGGTTAGGTTAGGTTTGGTTAGGTTAGCTTAGGTTAGTGTGTGTTAAGATTGTTTCATTCTAAGAGACAGACAAACAGACAGACACACGTGGTGGTGATATTGGTGTTTAAGTTTAAGGCAGAAACAGTTTGCGTTTCATCCTTCGTCTAGTGGTGGTGATGGAGGTGATGTTTCCAACCTCCAATGAGTATAATTCCCGGCTGTTTAATTACGAGGTTCATCCGTTAATACCAGCGTGCTCCTGGACGGTGTAATGGCGGGGCAAAGGGTGAGGGGTGAGGGGAGAGGGAGAGGAACCTACATCTAGAAGTAGTAGCAAAACCATCCTTCCTTCCTTCTTTCCTTCCTTCCTTCCTTCCTTCCTTCCTTCCTTCCTCTTCCTTCCTCTTCCTTCACACACACACACACACACACACACACACACACACACACACACACACACACACACACACACACACACACACACACACACACACACACACACACCGTAACACAACACCCCTTTGAGTTCACCCTTAAATGTAAATACTGTTATTTCATCCCCGCCACCTGCTGCCCCACCTGTAACACCCACACCCACACCTTATTTCACCTGGCCTTCCTTTCCCCTCTGTTTTACCGGCTGGGAGTAGCGTGGAGAAGGAGGAGGAGAAGGAGGAGGGAAGAAGAGGTGTTGGGTAATAATTTTCCTTGCTACAGTTAGACGTGAAGAGGAAAGGTGTTGAAAGGACGTAAGAATGGTGTTGAGTCTTGCTTTTGTGTGTCCTTACGATGTGTTTTGTTATCTTTTTTAAGTCTATTTTTTCAAGAAAATTTGTACCAAGGAGTTCTCGGGCATGCTGATCACGAATCTGGAATCAGTTTTGTCATTACTTAAATATTTGGATTTTCCATTATGTGGCCCGAAAATTCCACCAGAATTGAGGTCGAAAAACTTTTATCCCATTTTACTACGTAAATATTAGTCCTACAGGAAAATTGCATATAAGTAAAGTTATGGAGTTTGATCATGTATATCTCATACTGTCATTATCTTTCCAATAACTTTCGTATTTATGAAGAAAATTAAAATTTTGTGAAAGATATTAATGCATAATACTTTACACTCATACATCTATAATTACATTTCAATTTCATTTCACTATAGCTCAATAGAACAAGCGTCTTCTGTTCTTTCTTATATATTATATACGTTTTTTACGTAAACCCCATACATTTTGAGTTATTTCAAAATATATGATTTATGTCAAAAATTCTAAGGGTGTACCCAACGAAATTTCATGCAAATTTCCGCACCTTCAAATCTCATGAAAATTATACAATGAGGTTTTCGGTCATGCTGAACACGAATCTGGCCTTATTTTCCTGATTACTATAATATAATATACTACTTAAACATTAGTTCTACAAGGAAAGTCATCCATACTTTCCTCCTTCCACTCAGCCGTGCATGGGTGGAGGAAGGAGGGAAGAGGGGCAGGTAGGGGAGCAAAACACCTGTAATTACTATCGCAGGTGTGTTGTGAGGGACAGGTGTGTTATGATTGTAATGATGATAAAAGATAATAATAATAATAATAATATTCGATAAATTAACGAAAAACGAAGCGAGACAAAATAAAACGTAATTTTCTATATTTTATTGTGAACACATGTTGCGTACGTGTATATTTTGCAGCAAAGAGGGGAAAGGAGGCCCCACACTCTCTCTCTCTCTCTCTCTCTCTCTCTCTCTCTCTCTCTCTCTCTCTCTCTCTCTCTCTCTCTCTCTCTCTCTCTCTCTCTCTCTCTCTCTCTCTCTCTCTCTCTCTCTCTCTCTCTCTCTCTCTAGGAAGACTGAGGGTAGAGGGAGGGAGGCCTTCAAGACGGCTGGCCTCCCTCCGTATTGACCTGCTCTCTCTCTCTCTCTCTCTCTCTCTCTCTCTCTCTCTCTCTCTCTCTCTCTCTCTCTCTCTCTCTCTCTCTCTCTCTCTCTCTCTCTCTTCAAGACGTATTTCAAGGTATATTTTCCCTTTGTGTGTACTATCATCTCTCTCTCTCTCT
>JAPQNM010000049.1:385000-390000 GCA_029783475.1 Metacarcinus magister
GATAACAAAATATTATATAAATAACAGTATGATCTCCGTGCCGGGAGGGAAAAGGGGAGGAGTGGAGGAAAGGAAGGAGGAAAGGGGGAGGTACTACATGAGAAAGAGAGAGGAGGAATAGTGAAGGAAAGGAAGGAGGAAAGAGGCGGAGGGGTAGAGAAGGAGGGTCACGGAAGACGGGTGGAGAGGGAGAGTGCTGGAGACTCATTAGGACCAGAAGAGAACCAAGCCGCGTGGAGGAGAAGGAAAAGGAAAGATTTCTTTAACGAGAGAGAGAGAGAGAGAGAGAGAGAGAGAGAGAGAGAGAGAGAGAGAGAGAGAGAGAGAGAGAGAGAGAGAGAGAGAGAGAGAGAGAGAGAGAGGAGAACATAAGGAGGTATATGAATGAAAGTGAAAGAATACTTAAAACAATAGAGTACCAAGAGAAAGAATAAAGGAAAGAAGGAAGGAAGGAAGAAGGGAAGGAAGGAAACATGAACAGTGTACCAAAAAGACCCTATCACTTGGACCCTAAAAAAAAAGAGGAAGGAAATTAGAGGTGAATTACCGAGGAAGACAGTGACGTTAGGGAAGGAAGGGTTCAAGAGGAAGAAGAAGAGGAGGAGGAGGAGGAAGAGGAAGCTTGGGAGTCAGCGAGGAGGAGAAGGAGGAAGGGAAGTAGTAAAGGGGTAGTGTGAGGAAAAGGAGGAGGAGGAGGAGGAGGAAAAGGAAGAGAGTACCATGTCAAAGGAATGCGGGTAGGCTGTTCCAAGAGGAGGAGGAGGAGGAGGGTGAAGGAGAGGTGCGTCTTCGGCGAGGGTCGGGTCCGGGTCCGGTCCGGTCCGTCCCCGCAGCAGCCAGATTGGTAACTCCACCGATAACAGCACCGTTTGTAATTAATTGGCAGCGACCGGCGCATTCTAACGACCGACTCTCTAAGCGGCGGCGTTGTCGGTCTAGGGAGAACGGACGTGACCCGACTGAATGATTACCTCCTCCTCCTCCTCCTCCTCCTCCTCCTCCTCCTCCTCCTCCTCCTCCTCCTCCTCCTCCTCTTACTACTACTACTACTACTACTACTACTCCTCCTCCCATTCCTCCTATTTTTTCTTCCTCTGGTGCATGTAATGGTAGTACTGAACCAAACCATTTAATTGTATCCGATTTTTTCCTTCTTTCTCTCTATCGTTTAAGAAAGTTTGTGTTTCGTTCAGTTTTTTGTTTTTTGTTTTTTGTTTTGTTTTGTTGACCCCGTGAGTCACTATAGTCGCCTTGGTGCTTTGTGTGTTTGTTTGTTTGTTTGTTTGTTTGAGTGAGTCAGTGTGAGTCGTCTTGGATTTGTAGGTCACTCACTCACTCACTCACTCACTCACTTTCTCTTGTTTGGTGTGATCAGTGAGTCAGCCAGTGTCCTCGTGTTCTACTTATATGGTGAGTCACTGCCTGGTGCCTGGTGTGTTGCTTTACTTGGTGCGGGTGAGTCACTGTGTCCTGTGTCCTCTTGCTTTGTTAGTCTCGTGGAGGTCAGTGTCTGGCCTCGCGGGGACTGAGGACTGAGGACTCGGGACTCTAGACTCGCCCCAGCAATTGTTTCATCACCATCTTACGTCATGTTCCGCTCTGCATCTCTTATCAGGACGGGATCATCCTTGCGCTTCCCTGTCTGCCGTTGCCCAAGTGTTTGTCCTTCACTGGGGGGCTGTGGGGTGGGGGCTTGTGCGGGCGTGTGGGGGTCGAGGGCGGGCGGGGACGAGGAAGGAGAGTGGTCAGAATACTGAAGCACTGCGGAGGTTCTGCCGGGGGTGTCTCCTCCCGACCCCCCTTCACCCCCCCCTTCAGAGCCGCGTTTTTGTGCCTTGTAGTGTGAGGACCGCTGGGGAGGGGTGAGAGGGGGCTGTTGGGGGTGAGGGGTGAGGCTGTGAGGGGTTAGAAGGGGTGAGGTTGCTACTGAGGTGGTTGAGGTGAAGTTGTGTTGGGGTGGTTTAAGTTGGGGTCTTGAGTTGGGGTCTGAAGTTGGGGTTTTGAAAGGGTGTGTGAGGCTAAGTTAAATGGGTCTATAAATGGTCTTTCTGTGGGTCTGTTTTCCACTAATAACACTCTATATTACATCAGGTGATCTGTGTGTTAAAAATTTATAATTATCTAAAGTAATTGTAAAGAGAAAAATGAAAAGAAAAAAAAAGTTGATGGTGGTGATGCTATTTTTTCAGAGTTATAAATGATCTGTGTAATTTTAGCTCTTATCAAATGGATGTTAGATGTTGTAACAATGTATATTGTGTTAGTATTATTTATAACCCAACCACGTATCGCAGTTTTGTACATAATTTGCTGAAGCCGTATTATTATTATTATTTTTTTTCCCTCACAAATTTTATATTATATTGTATTATATTTTATTGCTCATCTAAATTAATTAACTCATTTTACACTTACATTACAAACAGCACAAACAAAGAAACACAACACATCGTCTAACACTAACTAACAATCTACATCTAAATCAATACAACTAAATTTTAAAAAACTAAAAAAGACTAAAGTAGTGTAAAATATCACAAACCTATTAATATAAACTAATACTAAAAAATAAAATAAAAATAGAAAACACACCTTTAAAGATACCAATCACTCTGACACGACCATATTAACTGCATTTCCTCACTGGACACTTGCATTAACACTCAAAAGTTATTTATTTGCACTCACTCGGACTGTCAAGGCGAGGAAGAGCACACAGAGGCCAGGGAGAGGAGAGAGAGAGAGAGAGAGAGAGAGAGAGAGAGAGAGAGTGGAGAGAGAGGGTCGGGTGGGGTTAGTAGGGTGGTGAGGTTGTGGTGGTGGTGACAGGGGGGTTGGGGGGGGGGGTGTTGGGGTTGATGGCGCGACACAACACCACTCTCAGACGCCCAGAGAAGGTGACCTAACTTGTGGCTTCGCTCTGGGCATCGATCGTGACGGAAAACCACAAAACAGCGAGGTGCGTGACGAGGCTGATGCAGGAAGGATGAATATAGGAATGAAATGTGTATCAAGTGTTGCCTCTTTCTCTTACTCCTTCTCCTCCTCCTTCTTCTTTCTTTGCCTTCTCATCCTCATCATCTTCTACGTCGTCATGCATTGTCCTCATTTCTATCTTTCCTATTTATTCTTCTTTCTTTTCTTCCTTCTCCTCCTTCTCCTTCTTCGCTTCCTCCTTCTGTGTGTATTTTTATTCTTGTCTCATACTAATAGTAGACTTGAAGTAAGGAAACCCAACATGTACTATTTTTATGATCCTCCTCCTCCTCCTCCTCCTCCTCTTTCTTCTCTCCCTCCTCTCCTATTCATCTTCGTCTTCTTTACATCCTCATTTCCCCGGGTTGTGGGGAGACCAGACAGACAGACAGACGGAGAGAGGGAGAGAGGGAGGGTGAGAGAGAGAGAGAGTACTTCTGAGTTTTAACAAGTTTAGGAGGTGGTCTGGGAGAGTGGGTTGACGGAGGTGCTTTGAGGGTGTGTCAGTGAGGTGGGAAGGAGTCGTCTTGGCTGGGAGGAGACCCATAACTCTGCTCCCGGTGGTGTGAGTGCGTTAGTGAGTGTGTGAGGTTGTGGTGACGGCGGGTGGCGGGGAGTCGCGGGATATTATGACGTGGGTAGAGCACTAGCGGCGGTGTTTACCCTCGTCATTTGTCGCTATGTAACCGTGGTTGGCGGTGCTCTGAGGGCTGAGGGAGTATTGGTAGTGCACTCACCCCTTCCCCCTTCCTCTCTCCCCCTTCCTTAACCCATCAAGGTGTGAGTAGTTGTGGAAAGTGTGGTTGATTTAGCGTGATAGCGGAGCGGTGTATGGCTGTGAGTAGTGGTGTAGAGGGCGGTGGTGTGGTGGCGCGGCGGTGTGTTGTGGCTGCAGTGCCCGCCTGACCCTCCCTTGCAACAGTCCACGCCCCCACCGTGCCCGGCCCCACCCCTGTACTTAACTCGCTTCCTCATTGGTCCGCACGGGGTATCCATAAACCCTATTGGCTGTCACTTAGCATCCATAAATCCGATTGGTTGACACCACCCCACGGCACTATGCAACGCCGCCTTGCAAACTCAGACTCCCTCGGCGGGCATCTAGGGAACACGGAGTACGTTCTCTCGCCGCCTCGTGTCCTCGTGTCCCCTCATGATTAAAGCCTCAGGAATGCCCTCAGAGGTGTAAGGAGCATGTAACACCATGTCCCGCCCTTACCCTCCCCCCGCCCCCCCCGTGACAGGCAGCGGCGCCGGGTGTATGACGATCAAAGTGGATCACAGCGACGTCTTAATAGCCGGTGTGACTTGGATCTGTGTACCGCACGTCCGACTCGTTTACACGGCCCTGATTGGACGGGTGCGGGTACGGGTGCGGGTGCGGGTAGACGTGAGTCCTGCTTCTCCTCTTCATCCCGCTTACCATTGTGATCATTAGCATAATTTTATCCAGCGAACCAAACTATCGGCGCAGGACGTCATCGCCTGCAGGTAGGGGGGCGTAGGGGCGGCGAGGACAATAGGAAATAAATTCAAGTAGCGTCCTCGATAAACCACCATTACCGCTGCACACCCGCGGCCCAGCGTCTCGGCGGCACAGCGGCACAGCACGGGTCTGCTGCACGTCAACACGTACCTGCGGGAGGGCTGGGAGCACCTGGGGAGACGTGCCGCTGGTGTTCTACGTCTGAGAGAGAGAGAGAGAGAGAGAGAGAGAGAGAGAGAGAGAGAGAGAGAGAGAGAGAGAGAGAGAGAGAGAGAGAGAGACTTAAAGGCTTTATGAGTGGCCCTCCAGAACGAGGCCCCAGGAGGAAGAGAGAGGGCAGCACCAAGGGAAGGAGGCTATAGAGGCCCCTCGCTGCAGCCCTCCACGCTAAGCACCACACAGAACACCGTCGTTTTTAATCAAGAATAATTACATCCCAATTACCATTAAGTACTGTTATTTATATATCACACACAAAAAATACACACATATATACAGCTAGTGGGAGAACACATTTTAATAATTATAAGGCATCCAA
>JAPQNM010000049.1:392500-402500 GCA_029783475.1 Metacarcinus magister
GTGTGTGTGTGTGTGTGTGTATGACGGCTTGTTCTAAAATCACCCCCACAGCCACTTGCAACCTAATCACACACGCTCATCGCTATTAAAAAAGGAATTGCATGTTAATCACCAGTGCGCCTGCGTGTTGCGTTTGCCCCTGTAATTTCAGCGTAAAATATGCACATTTACACGCATCTGTACCGAGCTGCCACTGAGGAGGAGGAGGAGGAGGAAGAGGAGGAGGAGAAGGAGAAGGAGGACCAAGAGGAGGAGGAGGAGGAGTGTAGATATTTTGATAATGGTTTCTTGGTATGATTGCAAACCATCTCTCCACCTCCTGTCCCTCTCCTTGTTTATTAACCTCTTGTTCCCTGCCCTCTCATTCCTCTTTCCTCCTCTCTCTCTCTCTCTCTCTCTCTCTCTCTCTCTCTCTCTCTCTCTCTCTCTCTCTCTCTCTCTCTCTCTCTCTCTCTCTCTCTCTCTCTCTCTCTCTCTCTCTCTCTCTCTCTCTCTCTCTCTCTCTCTCTCTCTCTCTCTCTCACACTCACACTCACTCCCTGAATTATTGGCACGCTAAGGGAAATCTGTGTGTGGTGTTGGTAGTGGAATATTATTAAAATTCCTTGATACATGTGTGAGAATTTGCATATATTGACGTGGCCGATTGCCCCGAAGACGTATGTTACAGAATGTTGGCCTCAATTAATGGCAGGAAAGCTGAAATCTTGTCTGTTTTTTACCTTACATATCGCGCCAACCTTGTGAATTTGCAACAAGATGAGACTAAATGTGTTGCAATGGAGAGAAGGGATGCTGCTAAAGGCGATGGGGTGAGGAGATGAGTTGATGCTGTGTGTGTGTGTGTGTGTGTGTGTGTGTGTGATTGTAAAGGATGAAGAGAGGGATAGGTTAGGTTAGGGGGATACATATATTCAATCCACACCTTCACTCTATCCTATTTTTGGTTTAGGTTGGTGAAAGGGAAGAGTAAGGAAAGGGATAAGAAAACACACTCTCCTTCCTCTTTCTCCTTTCTCCCTTCCCCCAATTCTAAAAGTCATCCACAGTGACCTCAAACTTCCCATTCTCCTTTATTATCCTACTCTCCCTCTTCTTCCTCTCTTTCCTCCTTCAATTCCTTCTCTATTTCCATTTCACTATCCTTCACTCCTTCTCTCTCTCTTTCTCAGTCTCTTTCTCCCTATCGCTTTCCTTCCTTCCTTCCTTCCCTCCCGCCTCCTGTCTCCTCCCTCCCGCCACATTCTTCTCGTCTTCTCGTGAATGTTGTCTTCTTTGTCTTCCCGTCGCCCGATTTCTTGTCTTCTTGTCTTCCCGCTCTTGGGTGTGTGCTCGACGCTCTTCTCTTGTCTTCAATTTGCTTCATTTTCTCTCGTCTTTTCTCAGAATTTTCGTCTTCTGTTTGATATGATGTTCCTTTGTGTGTGTGTGTGTGTGTGTGTGTGTGTGTGTGTGTTTCTTTTTCTTTGTATTGAGTAACTGTTTTTGCAATGGTAGTTATAATGGTAGCAGCAGTAGTAGTAGTAGTAGTAAAGGGGATGGTAGTAGGTGCAATAACGTCAACAGTGATGGTTATAGAAGGGGAAAATATTTGGTAGGAGAATTGTGGTGAATTGTTGTATTGATAAAGGTTTGTATGCGCAATGATTGTTGTTGTGGTGGTGGTGGTGGTTGTGGAGGAGGTACAAGTGTGGTAGTAGTGATTATAGTGTTGTTGATGGTGATGTGTGGTGTTGGTAGTGGTGATGGTGGTGGAGACTCATAGTGGTGGTAGACAGTTGTACTATGGTATTGTGGTGGTGGTAGCAATGAATACAGTGTGTGGTGAGGTGTTGCAGGAGGAGGAGGAGGAGGAAGAAGAGGAGGAGTAATAGGGAAGCTGGAGAAATAATGGAGGTAGTAGTAATAGTAATAGTAGTAGTAGTAGTGTGTTGTTAGGTCTAGAATCCCCCACACACACACATACACATACACGTACATACACACACCACATACATACATACTCGTACATTTCCGTGGTGGAGAAATTTGTTTGATACGCGACGGTATTCAAATTCTCGCGCCAGTCCCCCACTTGTATTTATGTCGCCGCCTGGCCTGACATTAATGGAACCTTGGAGTCGTATTTCACGGCCCCCGCCCTTGCCTACCCGCGTTAATTGGGGTGCCTGTGTGTGTATGTGTGTATGTGTGTACGTGTGTGATACATATTGGGTGTAGTGACAAGTTCATTAATATAGTTTTTAATCATCATGAAAAATCCCCAGTTGCAATTTTACTTCGTTCAAAATGTGTTGCATAGAGAGAGAGAGAGAGAGAGAGAGAGAGAGTGAGAGAGAGAGAGAGAGAGAGAGAGAGAGAGAGAGAGAGAGAGAGAGATCGAAAAGTAATCATACATATATATATACTATGTCATATATTTTTATTTTTATTTATTTATTTCCTTCCTCCATGTCTCTCTCTCTCTTCCTTTCCTCCCTCCCTTCCCTCCCTCCGTGCCTTCCTCCTTCCCACTCGGCATCAGTTTTTCCTAAAGAATGGACGTCTCTTCTTCATGACGTCAGGACAAATTATTACTGATTTGTGACGGAGGAAGGAAGCAACCATCACTTGCAGGTCACTGACAACTGATACGTCTCGATGCCTCCTCCTCCTCCTCCTCCTCCTCCTCCTCCTCCTCCTCCTCCTCCTCCTCCTCCTCCTCCTCCTCCTCCTCTTCCTCTTCCTTCTTCCTGTTCCTCTATCCTTGTCGTAGTTTTTTTATTATTTATTTTTGTTTGTAGATGTCAACAAATTTTGGATGTTTCGTCATGATATTTTAAGAAGTCAATTTGAGTTTATATAAAGGTGAAATACAGGTAAACACACACACGCACACATATACACACATACACACATACACACACACACACACACACACACACACACACACACACACACACACACACACACACACACCTTTCCCTTATTCGCATCATTAGTTTGTAAAAAATTGTTCCGCCACCTGATGCAGCAGCGTCTGTCAGAATGGCGGCGCCCCTTGGTACCCTCTTCACCCCTTCATCCCTTCACCCCATCACCCCATTACCCCATCATCCCTTCACCCCCTCACCCCATCACCCCTTCACCCCTTCACGCCCTGTTAAAGACAAGTAATGGTTAACGAAGGCGCCTCTACGTTGACTAAAATGAATTCTCTCTTGACTGCTCTTGATTTGAAACTCGTGCGAAGAATGTTGTGTGTGTGTGTGTGTGTGTGTGTGTGTGTGTGTGTGTGTGTGTGTGTGTGTGTGTGTGTGTGTTTATGTGTGTGTGTACGTTTATTTCCTTGCCAACCTTACACACACTTGAATAAAGAAGAATAAAAGACCAAAGAGAATGTGCTATTTACATATTCTTATTCTTTCTTTACCTCCTCTTTTCCTTCTCCTCCTCCTCGTCCTCAGTAACTCCTCTCCATCACCGTCCCTCGTCAGCTCTCCTCCACTCCTCCTCCTCCTTCCTCACCTTCCTCAGCCATATTCTCCCTCCGTCAGCAGCCGCGTTAGTAAGTCAGGAAGAGCAGGTGGCTGTCGTCAGCGGCTCCTGACTGCGCCTAAGTCATCACCATACATTCCGTGGGTAGTGAGGGAATTGTCACCATATTTTGCGCGTGTTCATCCCTAGCACGTCACTACACACGCAGCCGCAAATGATGAATTCTAATTGGATGTCTGTACTGGTGCCAAGTGTCCGGGAGGAGGTTGGAGGCTGTTAGGGAGGGAGGAGGGTAAAGGGTGGAGAGGAGACGGGGTGTTGCAAAGGGAGAGGTGATGGGCCAGCGTCTTCCTGGATGTAAAGGAGACTAGCTTATTACGCCGGAATGGAAGAGAAGGAGGTGGAGGAGGAGGAGGAGAGGGAAGGAGAATATGCTGGGAGGAAAACAAGTTGCATTATTTAAAGGAGGGAATTATATAACTCACATAGGACAGAACTTACCACTTTCCATGTTGGTTCTTGAGAGTTACCGTCTCGCCCTCCCTCGCCGCCTGAGAGAGAAAAAAGAAGTAAGACTGAAAAAAAGAAAAGAGAAAGAAAGAATAAAGAAATATAATACATAGGAAATATTACTACTTTCAATGTATTAATTTTATTTATTCTTTTTACTCTTCATATAGTACCAAAAAAATTAAATAGATGAAAGACAAGAAAATACAAAGGAAGAGTAAGAAGTTATAGAAGAACAAGATGAAGAAGAAGAAGTAGAAGAAGAAGAAGAAGAAGGAGGAGGTGGAAAAGTTACAACACATAAATCAGAAACAAATGAAGTCGATTTTACGCTTGAATAGAAGTTAGTAGCAGTGAAAAAAAAAGAAAGACGAGATTGAAAAAAAATATATAATAAAAAAAGAAGAAGAATCAATAACATTCATTCAGTGTCACTTAGAAGGAAGGAATAAGCGTTGTTAAGATAATAATCATTTTTACACATTGAGTGATGAAGGAAAGAAAGAGAGAGAAAGAAAAAAAAACCTGCAAGAATGACATCAAAAATAAACGTTTGAAATATTTCCAGTATATTATTACATCGAGTGAAGAAAGAGAGAGAGAATATATACATTTAAATAGAATACAACATAAATCTTTCCCGCGTGTAACTGATTTGCGAGCCGTAATATTTAATCCTATTTTCTGTTGGGATCGAGGGTAAAGGGGAAGCTTGGATATTTATCAATGTGGAATGAAAACGATGAGTGTTTGTCTATTAGTTGTGTTGAGTCCGCGTTGCCGTCACCTCCATTATACCGGAAAGTGTTTATGGCGAGACTGTTGTAAGCGGTAACGACAGCGAGTCATTACCTCCTGCTATCTACTACTACGTGTGTGTGTGTGTGTGTGTGTGTGTGTGTGTGTGTGTGTGTGTGTGTGTGTGTGTGTGTGTGTGTATGTGTGTGTGTGTGTTTCGTGATCTTGTTCGTCTACAATGTTTTTTTCTTTTTTTATGAATTTATTCCAATTGTTGAAAATATTACCTCTTATTATTCTTTACCTCTTCCTTCTCCTCCTCCTCCTCCTCCTCCTCCTCCTCCTCCTCCTCCTCCTCCTCCTCCTCCTCCTCCTCTTCCTCGTCGTCCCTTACATTAATGAATGCACGAGAATTCCTTGTTCCTCTTGCCTTCCTCCTCCTCCTCCTCCTCCCATCCCCACTTGTTTGAGAGTCTCGCGTATCGTGCCCACAATATTCCTAGCATCCCTCCTCTTCCTCCTCCTCCTCCTCCTCCTCCTCCTCCTCCTCCTCCTCCTCCTCCTCCTCCTCCTCCTTGTGGCGCCCTTAATTCCCATTTTCATTATAAAGGGGCGGGCTTTTTAATGCTCTCCGTTGCAGGAATATTAGCCGCGGGACACTCAGGGCTTTAGGTTTGGGTCTTGAATAAGTAAAATTGATGATGCAACACCACCATTAAACGCCAGAGAGAGAGAGAGAGAGAGAGAGAGAGAGAGAGAGAGAGAGAGAGAGAGAGAGAGAGAGAGAGAGAGAGAGGCTGAGACTGGTACCTACTCCTCCTGTCATCACCTTTTTGTCTTCTTCTCTCTACCTCCGACAGACCAAGAGAAGTTCCTCCGCCCTTAGGATTATGCGAAAAGGGATGCATCAACCTGGCTAAGGGGACGTGTGTGCTCCTCCTCCTCCTCCTCCTCTTCCTCCTCCTCCTCCTCCTCCTCCTCCTCCTCCTCCTCCTCCTCCTCCTCCTCCTCCTCCTCCTCCTTCTCTGGGTGATCAGGTGAAGGGTGAAGATGAAAAAGGGTGCATATAAAGGAAGGAAGAGAAGGTGAAATAATATGGGTTAAGGAAGCAGAGGTGTGAGGGTGAAGGAAGGAAAGCAAGTGATAGGGAGAAGGGAGAGTAAAGATAGGGTGAGATATGGGAGTTGAATTCAAGATAGATGAAGGGTGAATAAGGGTGAGGGAGATGAGGGGAAGAGGAAGTCAGGGAGTGTTAGGGTGAGGGAGTGTAAGGGTGTGTAAGGGTGAGAGTCTTGGTAATATTAGCGTCGCGTCACACACAGTCTTGATCACACTCGCCTGCACCTAAATTTTGTCTTGATTATTCATATTTCCACTTGGCTGAGTCCTCGCCTCGCTGTGTGTGTGTGTGTGTGTGTGTGTGTGTGTGTGTGTCTGTATATGTGTGTGTACATATAAGAATACGAAAAGGCTTGGTTTTTTTTATCACTACCCAAAAAAATTTCATCTCTCGCTACTTCTACTTTTCATCATCTTCTCCTCCTCCTCCTCCTCCTCCTCCTCCTCCTCCTCCTCCTCCTCCTCCTCCTCCTCCTCTTTCACCACCACGGCCGCCATGTTTGCTCGCCTAACAGATGCACGCTCTTGGGGCGAATACACAAGATATTTGCATATTTATTCTACCTGTCCGGGTGATCGTTGCCTTGGACGGTCAGGAACGCTCTCCCGCCCCTCGCCCTGCTCCAGAGAGAGAGAGAGAGAGAGAGAGAGAGAGAGAGAGAGAGATAGAGAGAGAGAGAGAGAGACTGCTCCTCCTCGCCACAGCATCATCGCGGTGCACCAAGACGCATCCTCCTCCTCCTCCTCCTCCTCCTCCTCCTCCTCCTCCTCCTCCTCCCCCTCCTCCTCCTCCTCCACCTCACCTGGAGGCGCTATACCGTGCCGTCGCTTGTAATCACACGCACCAATACCCAAGTTCATCCTGCCTTCCTCTGACCATCATTACTGCTTTCTTCTTATTCTCCTCCTCCTCCTCCTCCTCCTCCTCCTCCTCCTCCTCCTCCTCCTCCTCCTTCTTCTCCTCATTCTTCTTCATCCTCACTTCCTCCACCACCTTCACCACCACCTCCTACTCCTCCTACTTCAAATTCCTGCTCTAAATCTCTATCGTGGTCGTTGTTGATGTGTGTGTGTGTGTGTGTGTGTGTGTGTGTGTGTGGTGTGTGTGTGTGTGTGTGTGTGTGTGTATCATCCCTTCAGGATAATCTGTATATAGTAAGAGAATGCGTGACCTTGAGTAATTTAGAGAGAGAGAGAGAGAGAGAGAGAGAGAGAGAGAGAGAGAGAGAGAGAGAGAGAGAGAGAGAGAGAGAGAGAGAGAGAGAGAGAGAAGAGGACGTGTCGCTTCTGCACTTGATTCCCGAAGGTGTCGTTTTTGTTGCGGGGCGGGCGGAGGGGCGGTCTGAGGGGCGGGGTGGGCGGTGGGGTGGGTGAGGGGCAGCCATATGGTGCAGCCGTCACCCGCCTCTGTGATGTATTGCTCTTATTATGTCCCGCCCCTTGTGCTGGTGCCGCCTCCCCTTCCCCTTCCCCTTCCCCTTCCCCTTCCCATCCCCACAGCAGTTCAGCGACTCTGCGGCCTGGGAACCTATACCTGCTTACCTGCTTACCTGTTTGTCTGCTTGTTTGGCTGTTCGGTCTGGTCTATGTGATGGTAGGCAAGGGAAGGTGTGTGTGTGTGTGTGTGTGTGTGTGTAGCGCCAAGGAAGCCTGCTGCTGCTGCTGCTGCTGCTGCTCTGAACGCTGGCTGGCCACTCACCGAATCTGCATAACTGAGCCACGCAAAAAAAAAAAGGGTAAAATACAATCCCTCAGTTTTAACGTCCAATAAGTGACGATGTAAAAGTGCAAAATACATATCCGCCGGAATTTTTTATGCATATAATCGGGAACGCGCCCTGAATTACAATGAATGAAAAATAATGTGAGTCAGGACGCGGTCATGAAGTTACCTCCACCCCCCTTCACCCCCCCAACTACACCCTCCATCCTCCCCTTCCTCCCTCCCTCCCCCCCACCTGGCTGCGGGAGGGCATCGGACCCTCCCTGGACCAGCAGACTATAGGGTCCACAACCATTTATGTTCACTTGATCAAACACTTTGTCTGAGCGGCCACAACGATGCTCGTATCCTGCCCGCGTCCCTCGAGGGGATCCCCAACCCTACACTGGCAGGCTTTTGTCATCCTGAGCGGGTGTTGGGGCTAGCTTGTGGCGGGGCGGGGCGGGGCGGGGCGGGGCGGGGTGGGGCGGCGGGGCGGGGCGGGAAGGAGACAGATGCGAGTGCCGGGGTCGCTAGGGCTTGAAAGGAGAAATATTCGGGACATAATGGGACAGTGTTATATGGGTGTGTTGCGCACCCAGGCGGGCAGGCAGGCAGGGGGCAAGGTAACCAGGGGGGCAGGGTGGTAGGGGGCAGGGGAGGGAGCAAGGGGTGAGGGGAGGGGCAGGGGGAGCAAGACATTTCGCTGCAGTAGCAAAACGTTTCCGTAACTTGCTTGCTGAAGACTCCCCACGCCCTCCTCCTCCTCCTCCTCCTCCTCCTCCTCCTCCTCCTCCTCCTCCTCCTTCTCCTGCCAGGGTCTGTGCCTCGACACCGCTGGGGACACGAGCGGCGCAATGCTCCTCCCGTAAAATGTTGTGGCAGTAATGAGAATTTGTATGATGAGTGAGTCAGTTTCACGCACTCCCTCACACCGCGCCAGAGAGAGAGAGAGAGAGAGAGAGAGAGAGAGAGAGAGAGAGAGAGAGAGACATACACACAATGCACCCCCTTCCCTCTCATCCCTTCTTTTTCCTTCCCTTCCTCTCACTCAAAGCACGCCCCCTTTCCCTCCTCCTCAGAGAAATGTTTCCCCCTAAAGGAGTAGGATATTAACCTTGCCTTGTGTGGGGTCGAGAGAGCTCACTTTAAACACCTCTTTTTGTGCGTGTGAGTGTGTATGTGTGTGTTGGGGGGGGAGGGGGGGGGGATTCCTCGAGTTCATTTGAGAATTTTACGGTGTCACCCTCCAACGGGCTTTATAGGTGCTGATCCTTGGAGGTATTAATCCCACCGGACCTAAGCCTTCTGTCCGTGGTGTCAGGGATGATCCTCTCTCAGCATCCATCTCCCTTTCATCCCCTCGTAAGGCTGTGTGTCCCCGTGTGTCCCCGCAGCACCACCTCCACCACCGTCGACGCCTTCATCAGTGGGCTCTTCTTGCTTTCTTTCTTTCTTTCTCCTTGGGGTTCAAATTTTGACTGTCTCTCTTTCTCTTTATCTACTACCACCACCATCACCACTACCAAAAAAACAACAACCTAAGAACACCACAACCACCCCCTCCAAAAAAATATAAATAAATAACAAAACTCACCTGACAACCACAATTACAACCACAACAACAACCACAACGAGAGGCAATAAACATTTCAACGACTCGTGTATACTCACCCACCACCACCACCACCACCATCATCCAGTTTCTCACAACCACCATTTTCCATCACCACCGCCGCCTCCGCCTCCTCCTGCTCCTCCTGCTGCCCCCCCCTGCTGCTGCCCCCCTGCTGCCCCCCCCCCCACCAGTAACAGTTGTGGCTGATCCTGACTTCTCTCCCCTTGACAGCTCTTCCCTAACAATAGACTGTTTTTCTGGCGTGTTGATAAGTATTGGTCTCTCTCTCTCTCTCTCTCTCTCTCTCTCTCTCTCTCTCTCTCTCTCTCTCTCTCTCTCTCTCTCTCTCTCTCTCTCTCTCTCTCTCTCTCTCTCTCTCTCTCTCTCTCTACTGGCACTCATGTTCCCCGTTTGTCTCTCCCCAAACGAACCCAATCTGATGTTCACTTCGTTGTAAATGTGCTCTAATAGCGAACACACACGTACACACACACACACACACACACACACACACACACACACACACACACACACACACACACACACACACACACACACACACGTACACGTACACACACACACACACACACCACACACACACACACACACACACACACACACACACACACACACACACACACACACACACAACACTGGACGCTGCGTGTGAGTAAAGAAAGGAATATACTGCGTTAATCTATAACGCTGGAATGAGGCGCCTCTCTCTCTCTCTCTCTCTCTCTCTCTCTCTCTTCTCTCTCTCTCTCTCTCTCTCTCTCTCTCTCTCTCTCTCTCCCTGGAAGCGGCTTTCCAGACCAGCGTGCTTCGTTCCAGGC
>JAPQNM010000049.1:407500-420000 GCA_029783475.1 Metacarcinus magister
TGAAAGATTCGTCCCTGCCACACGGACAGCCTCGTTAGGTTCAGTAGGACTGTTGCTGTCTGTTCTTACTTTGTACTACCAACATTGGTGGTGGTGTTGTGGATGTCTGAAGCCCCGTCAGTGGATGAGGCGGTTCTGGCACCCTCGCTGAGCTACATTTATATTAAGCCTTTGAGCGTGGCCGAGGTAGTGTGGGGCACGATGAGAGAGAGAGAGAGAGAGAGAGAGAGAGAGAGAGAGAGAGAGAGAGAGAGAGAGAGAGAGAGAGAGAGAGAGAATGGGGCTGTGTTTTTACGATATAAATTTCTTCCTCGCCTCTCGTATAAATTAACCTCACGTAAATTGGTGTTAGTTCCCTTACATGTACGTACTTTTATTATTTTTTTGTTTTAGGTTACGTGTGTGTGAGTATGAGATGGATGTGTGTCGTGTCTGTGTGTGTGTGTGTGTGTGTGTGGTGTGTGTGTGTGTGTGTGTGTGTGTGTGTGTGTGTGTGTGTGTAAGGCTGTGAGATGGATGGCCGCGCGGCACACCCAGACGGACTGGCCGCCTTAACGTGTTCTTCAGTGACCAACACTAAATCATTACCTGCCTCTCTCCCTCCCCTCCCTCCCCTTCCTCCCTCCCTCCCTACCTGTCTCTCTCCCTCCTTCCCTCCCTCCCTCCCTCTCTCCCCTCCCCTCCCTCCTTACCTGTCTCTCTCTCCTTATCTGCCTCCCTGCCTCCCTCCTTCTCTACCTTCTTACCTCCTCCCCTACCTCCTTGCCTCCTACGTCACTCCTTCCTTCTCTCCCTCCTTACCTCCTTCTCTCCCTCCTCCTCTCCTCCTACCATCATCCACTTCCATTCCCATTCCCTCGCCATTTAGTAATCCGTTTGATTATTCTATCTGTCTCTGTCTGTATGTCTGTTTCTCTCTCTCTCTCTCTCTCTCTCTCTCTCTCTCTCTCTCTCTCTCTCTCTCTCTCTCTCTCTCTCTCTCTCTCTCTCTCTCTCTCTCTCACACACACACACACACACACACTTATATATTTATCTACTTATATATCTATTTATTTATTCATTTATTCATTGTAGGTGCAGGTCGTAGTTATAGATGTTCGTTGGTAACACATGTTGTTGGAAAAATCTTGTAAACGTGACCTCAGGAAAAAATAGATTACACAACATGGCTTCATATTTCTATAAATGCTATGATCGATATTTACATTAATGCTTCGGTGGGGGATTGAGTATTATAATTCTACATGATGTAACGCATATGTAGTGGATCATAAACCTTGAGTATGAGGATGTGTGTGTGTGTGTGTGTGTGTGGATGTGGAGATGGTATTGAAAACGATTGATCAGATGTTGAGGTTATGACGAGGAGGGAAGGGAAGGAGGAAGGAAGGGAAGGAGGAAGGGTCAGTGGTAGGATCCTTGTGTGTTGTTGACGAGGCGAGAATGTGACTTGTAGAGGGATGAGAAGGATACAAGATGCACAGGGAAAAGAAAGGGGGAAAGAGTAGATGGAGGAAAATGACGAGAAGGAGAGAGGTGGGTGAGTAATTATAGTGTATTTAATTCCTTTACTGGTGTTTAGTTATATAGTTATGGGAGATTAATAGTGATGATTCATATTAAGTTAGGTGAGGTTAGGTTAGGTTAGGTTAGGTTAGTTAAGTTCGACCAATTATTATACATAGACACACCTCTCTCTACAACATTTTTTATCTATTATGAATCTACCCTCCCCTTCGCCCCCCTTAGTACACACACCACCTACCTATTCACCCCCTCACCTACACGTTTCAAGAGCCCCCGCCCCCTCTACGCCCCCCCCAGGCCTCCGTGAGTGGTCCCAACGATACTATCGGTGCAATAACTGTCCCGAGTCAATGGGATATAAACACAGTATGACTATAAATGCCTCATAAAACGCCTACTTTCCAAACAATCTGAAGGGTGGACTGTCAGATCGAATGAGCGGATACTATAGGGTGGAGCCGCTCAGACAACCTCTATTTCTCATCCAATGCTCGCGAGGACACACACACAACACATTAGTTTCTGTTCCGCCTTCTTGTTATGTCTCTTCCCTCCACCACCACCACTACCACTACCTATTCTCTCCCCATTTGAGTTCTCCTTCCCATACCACGATGTCTCTCTCTCTCTGTTACTCTCTCTCTCTCTCTCTCTCTCTCTCTCTCTCTCTCTCTCTCTCTCTCTCTCTCTCTCTCTCTCTCAATCGCTTCCTGCTGCTGCCTACCATTATTTACTGAGTTTGTCTGTGTCTGTGTTATTTTCTTCATTTCCTCTCTTTAGTGGTATCCTGTTCTATGCCTTCCCTTTCATAATGATTTTTTTCTATATATAATACGAGTTTCTTTAATCCTTATTTCCTTTTTAAATCCGTAAATTCTCTAGTTTAGGTGTTAGGAACGTAGTTATTCAGGTGTGTTACAGGTACGAAGCTGCTTGTTAGGTTAATTTTACTCCCAGGTAAGAGCAGGTGTGATAGCTGGCCGGATAACAACAGGAAAGAGACACTTTGATAAGCTTCAGCGGCGACCTGTTAAGCGTTATCAGTTTGTTTTGCTCTAGAGTGGTGGAGGAAAGTTGAGGTTATGGGTTCAATGTTTTGTTGGTAAAGGGAAGGAAGAGGCTGAGAAGGGTCGGTTGTGTTGTGTTTATGTTATGAGGGAAAACTTTTTGCTTACTCACACATACATCCATCCTCCCTCCTTCCCTCTTGCGTCTGTCTCTCGTCTGTATCCTCAGTTATTTTTTTCTCTTCTCTTTTCTAGCGTTGGTTTTGTAAGTTTTTTTCTTTTGTGTGTTCGTGTGTGTGTGTGTGTTTCCTCGCGACGCCAAATGTGTCTCGTGTTTCATTTCCTGTAATCATAATTTTGCTCCATCTTTCCTCGTTTTGTTTTCCCCTCCACCCTCCATCCTCCTCCCTCCACTTCCTCTGCTTCCTTCCACTTCATGTCTTCCTTCATTTCCGACTTTAATCTCAGTCTTCCGTCTTCTTCCCTCCCCCTCTCCCTTCTCCTCCTCCTCTCCTCATCTTTCCTCCCCCACCACAGCACGTCACACTGACCGTCACCTCAGCGAGAGAAAACAATAAATAACACAACACGACCACAGACTCGTCCCCTCCCTGCTAGGTGTGAGTGAGCAAGGACCTGCCGGCACCTCACACCTCCCTCCATAACACCTATTGTGATCAACTTCAAACGGCTCATTCATGAACTTGGTGGCCGCTGAGGTTATCATAAATTTTAGCTTTCCCCCGAGGCGTGTCCCGCGACGGTCCGTGTAACTAACTCTCACCCCTTCATTCCCATCCGCTCCATCCCCCTTCAGGAGCGATGGGCGTTGTAGGGCGGCTCCTCAGGGCGCCCGTGGGGGGTAGAGGCCGTGTGTAGGTGAGGGGAAAAGGAGGGAAAAAAAGAGGAAAGCCTGTCACGTGGTCGTCGGCGCAGCCATGTTCACGCGTCGGCCATGTTTGTTGTGAAACTGTCGAGTGACGTCACGAGGGTGATTTATGGCGGGCCGGAGGAGCTGGAGGCGAGGGTTACCACAGGCGGCCAGACGCGCCAACTGCAGCCCCGCGCCTCCACCCCCCCCACCCCCCTTAGGCTCCGGGACCCACCACATTTCATTATTTTACTCTAATAGATTGATCACAGGTGTGGGGAGGTAATAATCCTCTGCCAGGTAACAGAGGAGGGCAGTGAGGCAGCGTTGATCGGCCTCACCGCCGTGGTGGCTGGCGACTCTTGCCTCGCCGCCGCCACACACCAGCCCGCCTCACCGCTGGCCTGCCTTGCCTTGCCGTCTGTATGTACGCTGGAATGATTTTGTCGCTCAACTCTAGTATTTCAGTATATCAGGTAACCATGGCAGGTGTGTGAGGGTGCGTGAGGGGCAGGTGTGGTGAGTAGCGATTGAGGGGTGTTGATGAATGATATCCGGAGGTGTGAGGAGAAAGGGAGAGGGAGAGGGAGAGAGTAGTGGTGGTGGTGGTGGTGGCGGGGAGGTTATCAGGAGAGCTCCGTCCGCTCGTCTCCTCGTGATGGGAATGACAGGCGATGAGTCATTAGCTGTACTCAAGAGTGTTACCTGGTGGTTACCTGCGGAGCAACACCCACTTACACAGGTGGAGCGATGAGGCAGCGGGGCAGAGGCTGAGGTTGTGTCCCTTGCCTCGCTAAGGTAACACAGGAGAGGCGAGTGTCTACGAGAGTTTGTGGAGGACAAGTGTTGACATTACCTTGCCAAGGGTCGGGGTAGGTGTCCTCAAATACCTACCACCCCTTCCCCCCCTACCAGCCCCTCGGAGTGTGTGTTGAAACTCCAAGTGTAGCCTTTCTGCCCTCCAGGGGTCGGTGCGCCTCCATCAGAGGTCATCTCGTCCTCTTTGTCTGGTCGTAAATTGAAAGTAGGAAAACGGTTTTGATGTGTCGTCGTCCCTCTCTTCTCCCTCCGGTCATAGAGAACAAGTTAAACCGCGGGGCAGCACAAAGTTGGAGTAATGTGGTGAGGAGAGGGTGAGCGGCGGCGGCCAGCTGAGTGTGTGTGGTGGCCGTCCACAGATGGCGCGCGGAGTCCGCTGCTCTCCGCCGCCACACACTACCTCCCCCGCACACTACAACTAATAACACACCTTTATTATTCTCAGATTGATTCTAACGTAAAATGGCGGATATAGAATACTCAGCCATTTTTTACGCTATTCCTAAAGTCTGGGAGGGCGCGGGACGGCCATCAATAGCGGCAGCGGCGGGGCGGCGACGGTGGTGGCGGCGGCAGGCAAGCCGTGCTGACCGACCGCTCCAGCTGATTTTTCTTACCCTGGTGCTGGCTACCAAGACTGAGGAGCATTGTTGTGGGTGAAAGCAGGAGGGGAAGGGAGCCCCGTGGCCTGTGTGCCTTCATGCTGCTGCGTCCCACGGGAAGGAGAAGCCCTTGAACAATGACACTAATACCAGTGACGTCCTACTCAAGGGAGGGCGGGGCGGGGGGGCGGTTAGTGCACGCGGCCCATCTATTGCCTCGATTTTGCGTTAACTTTGGTGGAACGAGGTGGGCGGTTACGTGGTGCGGGCGGCGGTGAGCGGCGGGCGCGTGTAAGGCAGGACGGGACAGCAGTGCTTACAGAGAAGCCAGCGGGCGGCGGCACGACCCGCACGCGTCGCCTCCGCCGCCGCCGCCGTATAGGAAAGTCCAAGTGGCGGGAAGCGACGGCGATACTGCTCCTCGGGGGGGGTGGGGGGTAACCAAGCCTTTTATACACACGTGAGAAATCCTTGGCGGGTCACAACTACAAGCAACACATCAGCTTGGTCTTCAAACTTTCATTACTGGATATAATTATGTGTGCACGTCAGAGGCAGCGGCAGACCGTCACCTGTTGCGGGAAGAGCGCCGCGGAAATTAAAAGAGTCTCTCCAATAATATTATGAATCTCTTGCCGCGGCTGAGGGCGGTGCTGGGGTTTTGTGAGGACGGTGCCGGGGGGTCCACGACCACGCTCTGGGGGGCGCCTTTCATCCACACCGCCCTTCCCCCTCCTGTACCCCAACCCAGACCCCACAACCTCATCACAACTTCACCCATCCCCTGACCTGGCCTCCCACCACCACCACCACTACTACCACAGTAAATATCATCAGACAAGAGCAGGAACACTGATGAATCCTCCCGTCAGTAAAAACAGTCTTGTAATTAGATGATACTCGTGTCTACGCTGAATAATTAATAAGCAACAATAGCTTTGCCTCAGGACGCAACGACAAGCTAAATGATCCTGTGCTTCGGGGCTGAACGAGGTGTAATTAACCGTATTGCTGCTCTCCGCTACACACCTTGCTCTTCCCTCCTGCACACACACACACACACACACACACACACACACACACACACACACACACACACACACACACATGCATCGTCTCTTCTCCCTATTATCCTTCCTCCAAATTCCTTACTAACATCTTCATCATCTCTTCCTTCCTTGGTCTTTCCTTCCTCCTTGTAGTGTCTCCTCTCTCTATTTCCTTCTTATTCTCCTTTCATCCATTCCTCATCCTTCTATCGTTCCCTTCATCTTTTCCTCCTCTTCCCCATTCACTATCTCATTCTGGCCTACCTCATTATCTCTCTCTCTCTTCTCTTTATTTCCTTATCCTCATCTCTCTTTTTTTTCTCTCTCTCTCCTTCCTTACGTCCCCCAAAAGGCTGCATCAGAGTAGAATAAAAATCTGGTTTCTGGTTTTAGATACCATCCTGATAACGTGGAGTGATGAAGTGTGGTCTCTACTCCACACCTCATCAACCCTCACTCATCCTACTCCCCTTATACCTCATACTATCTATCTCTCAGTGACTCATACCTCATACTCCTCCCCCATTACCTTGCTCCACCTTCCTCATTAGTTTGTGGTTCTTTAGTCATTGTTTGTAACCTCATATTAGTGTTCATATGTTCTACCACCTCATCTCCTCCTCCTCATAATTCCTTTGTTTGCCTCATTCCTTCATTCCGTCCCTAGATGCTTTTTTTTTGGTTGGTTATTACCTCATTTATCTTGTTTATTCTTGTTCATAATCTTTGTTGATACCCCTCATTACCTCATTACCTCATTCTCATTCGCAGTTTCCTCATATCTCGTACTGCCTCGTGTTTTTCCGTTTTCATTCCCCCTGCATTCATTCTTACTCCTACACAACACACACACACACACACACACACACACACACACACACACACACACACACACACACACACTGTCTCCTGTCTCACACACATGTTATTGGAATAGATTTTTTTTTCTTCTTTTTTTTTCAATTATTATTATTATTATTTTGTGCAGTTTGTTAATGTATTATGTCACGTGATGAACACACGAATATGATAGAAGGAAAAAAATTGTTCCTATTTCACGGGAGATTTCACGGGAGATATGAATGAATTGTTATACATTATTTTTATTCATGGCAAATAGGCAATTATTATGAAAGAGTTTGCGTCTCGGTCGTGTATTTATTTTGTTATTATTATTATTATTTTTTGCAAATCTGAAGATACGTTCTGAATATTTTTAGAAGACTTGCATTTACTTCAATTTATTATTTTTTGTTTTTCATTCTTATTCTATTTTTTTGTTCTCTCATTTTTCATCGCTTTCTTCATCTTGATTTGGTTTGAATAGATTTACTTGACTCTTTTTTCTCTCTCCTTACTTTCTTCTCTTTGATATGGTTTGAGTAGATAATTTTCTCTTCCTCTCCCTCTTTACTTTCTTCACCTTGAGTGGGTCTGTCTAAGTTTCTCCACCAAATCGCACGCCTCGAAAACTTTTAATATAACCTTAATAATACATAAGAACTGCACGTGTGTTAACCTAATGCATCTTGCTATGACGTATTATATCATGTTATTCTTATTTGTGATAACTAAACATTCTGATGATGATGATGATGATTGAGGGAGAAGAAAAAAAACGACAGGATTTGGAGAAGGTGAGCGAGTATTGAACAGGTAAACAAACAAATATAAAGGTGTGTCTGGGTTATCTAATTAATGCAGGTGTTTTCGAGACCGTTTCAAAAGGTATACAGGTAGATGATCTCATTAACTTCCCTCATACTTCGTTTTCTATTATATAAGAAGGAATATAATGAGGTTTTCTACGTGTTCGTGTCCTGTATAGTACTCGTATGGTTTTTGAATTCCAGAAATGTTAGCTATGGGTGAAAAAAAAATTGCCTCTTAAAAATTGGACATGGTTATTTTTAAAGAGAATTCCCAAGTTTAACAACCATCAGTGTTATTATTATACGAGAGAGAGAGAGAGAGAGAGAGAGAGAGAGAGAGAGAGAGAGAGAGAGAGAGAGAGAGAGAGAGAGAGAGAGAGAGAGAGAGAGAGAACAAAAAAAATAATAAAATGTTAGAAGGTAAGAACGAGAAAAGGGGAAAAACAAAATAGGAGAAAAAAGTTAAAAAGAAAAAAAAAATTGGAAAAACTTTGAAGGGAATTAGGAGGTAGGTCGGAGGTCAGGGTGGGGGTGTAGTGGGGTTAGGTTGGGGGGGTTAGTGGGGGTTAGGGGGGGGTGGAGTACAGTACCTGGGAGTGAATAACACCAAGGAACACGACAGGGGATCACCACCACCTAAAACCAGACCGCAGGTGTCATAAAACGATAAAAGGAACAGAGAGAGAGAGAGAGAGAGAGAGAGAGAGAGAGAGAGAGAGAGAGAGAGAGAGAGAGAGAGAGAGAGAGAAGGTTAGCTATCTTTCTCCTATTCCTTATTTTTATCCCTTTTTATTATATCATTTCTCCATCTTGTGTGTGTGTGTGTGTGTGTGTGTGTGGCACCAGGTGTGTGTGTGTGTGTGTGTGTGTGTGTGTGTGTGTGTGTGTGTGTGTGTGTGTGTGTGTGTGTGTGTGTGTGTGGCACCAGGTGGGTACAGTACGTGGGCCCGGGGCAGACCCATAGCGGGGCCCATGGTCGGTGTGGGCTGGTTGGGTAGTGCAGTACTAGTACCTACCTGTCCCACACTCTACCTGGCCCACACTACCTGACCGCCCCCTACTACCTGGCTGCCCCCAACATGTGTTCCCCTCCACCGGTAACCAGATAATAGACTCAAGACTAACTCAACCTTCCTCTCTTTTTTTTTAATCTTTTTCCCTATTCTATATCAACATTTTTCTAATTTGCTTTTTTCCGTCTCCTATTTACTCGTTATCTCTTCATCGTCACGCGAGTTAGAAGGGAAGGGAAGGAAGGGAAGGGAAGGAAATGTGTGTATCTGTGTTTCTTTGCTTTTCTTTCTTTATGTTTCATTCGTTTTCTGTTTGGTTTGGTGTTGTTGTGTGTGTGTGTGTGTGTGTGTGTGTGTGTGTGTGTGTGTGTGTGTGTGTGTGTGTCAGTAGCTTACGTTTGGTGTGGGTGATAAGCCTGTGTTCCTTCAGGGTTTGATAATGAATGCAGGTTAAATGCCTATTGTTGTTACGATGGGATTCATGAATATTAACAAACCTGAGAGAGAGAGAGAGAGAGAGAGAGAGAGAGAGAGAGAGAGAGAGAGAGAGAGAGAGAGAGAGAGAGAGAGAGAGAGAGAGAGAGAGAGAGAGTGAGTAAAAAAGATGTGACCGGTGTGAATAAAAGGCAGAGAGAGAGAGAGAGAGGTAGGTAGGTAGGCAGGCCGGCAAACGTTTACCCAACCCAACCTCATCACCAACTAATTCCAACTCACAATGACAAATCGCAAAGGAGTTTATCCACGCCAGGCAACACCACGTTAACTTAATCGATATTTCAGACCTCGGTCCAAAAAGGTCCCCGCAAATGAGCTAACTTTAGAAACATTCAAACTAGTGTGATGTTGCGGCCGCGTCTCCCATCAACGTAAACTTCTGAATTCGTTCCAAGGGCCTAGCGATGCTCTGGCCGCTGCGGTCGCCCCCCGGGATGAACCACAACGACATGGGTTCCTCTGACTCGTGGGAAAGGAAGGAAGGAGGGAAGGAGTGGAGTCTGTGTTTCAACGCCGCAAAGGAAGTTCTCAGTCCTTGTAGAGTAGCTTGTAGGTCTTGAAGTTAAGGTGTTAGAGGATTAGTGAAGTTTGTGAGTGTTTGGTATGAGTTGTGATGTTTGTGATGTTTGCTGGTGTTTTTGAAGTTGTTTTTTTTTGTCTTGGATTCATAGACTGTTTTAAAAGTAACTGGTTGATTGTTTTTGGAGATTATAAAACTTGAATACCTGTGAATGATTAGTAAGGATTGAAATGGTTTAGGGATTATTAATGAAACTACTCGTATTAGTTGTCTACTAATTATTATCTATACAATAATTATTTATTGTTGTTGTTATGGGGATGTTAACCGAGTATACTATATCGTAAATGATTCCTTAATTCAACTATTTTAAACTGTACAAACATTATTTCGTTGTTCATCCACTCGTGTTAGTCGTGGATGCTACATCTTCTCATCCCACTGGGAGGGCAGAGAGGCCGACCAGACCAGGTGATGTGGGAAGGAGGAAGGAGGAAGGGGAGAAAGACAAGGTAGAGAAGGAAGGGGAAGGAGAAGGGCGAGTGACCAAAACCAGTGTGGTGGTGGTGGTGGTGGGGAAGGAGGGAGGTGGAGGGGGATGGTGGAGGTAGTATGAGGGGGAGATGAGGACTTTGGGTCGGTGGGAGGTCCTGGGTGACCCTGGGAGGACCGAAGCTTCCCTGGGAGATGCGGTCGAGATAAAACTAACTCGACCGCTTGTCCAACACCGGCAAATTACCGAAAAATCCTTCTTCCCCGACGAGACCGACCGCGCGATGTGGCAATGGACCCCCTGAGTCCGAGGTCGAGGGCGCCCCGGGGGAAGCGAGGACGGGCGGCCTCGAGGGTGCGGGTGTAGGAAGCCGCAGGAACACATGGGATTAACGAGGGAACGAGGAAGGAAGCCACACGAACGCGAGAATCAGAAAGAGATGATAATATAGATGAGGAAAGGAAAGGAAGGGAAGAAGACAAGTTATTTTGTAATGTAATAATTATAACAATAGTTTTCATGATATTAAAGATAGTGATAATAGTAATGATAATAATGATAATAGTAATGATAATAATGATAATGATAATTCTGTGGTACTAAACAATTTTAATAACTTCTCGTTTGTAAGTACGAAGTATCAAAATTTTCAACTCTGTAATAGGAGGTTATATATATATATATATATATATATATATATATATATATATATATATATATATATATATATATATATATATATATATATGAAACACGATGGATTAAGGTCTGTTTCAAAAGTTAATAAAGTGTTTTCCACGGAGCCGCGAGATGATGAACAGGAGTAATTAACGAGAAGGAAGGTTAAGAAGTTGGGGAGTTGGCAAGGAGGAGGAGGAGGAGGAGTAGGCGATGGTCAAAGGAGTAGGAGGAGTAGTAAGGGGAAGAGGAGTACAGAGGAGGAGGAAGGAATGGGCGGGAGGGTCATGGGGTGAAGGGTGTGGAGGCACGAGGTAGACAGAACCCAAGAGACAGTGGGCGTGAGAGCAAGAAAGGCGAACGAGTCCTGGATGGCGGCTCTTAAGGCTTAAATTCGTGTCGCGGAGTGATGAAGAGGCGGTGGGGGGCAGGGGGGGGAGGGGAAGGGGTCGGTGGTGCGCTATGCAGGGCTTGGGGGCGGCTGTCAGCTGGGCGTCTGGGGCTGAAACAATAATAAGAGGCCCGACGGAGACTACATCAGAATGCTGTGTACCCGCTGCCAATTAAGTACAGGCGATGAGCTTCGGCCGGCGGAGAGAATGGCCGAGGTCTGATGCGCCTGCCTGACCCGCGGGCCTAATGAGTTAAAAACACCGCGCTCGTCATTTAATTAAAACCCTCCTTGATTTTTTTCACCTCAGGCAGGTAACAAAACGCTGAGTTATATTTTTTCACCGCAGTTTTTTCCCTCTCTGTATAATGTTCCCAGAAGGGCTGTTTATGTCGGTGATGTGTTTGTCGGATCGGGCGAGCGGTCGGGTCTGTGAAAATGTTGACGACTGGGCGAGCGAGGAGAAAAATAACACGAAAAAAGGACATGTTGCTTTTGGCAGTAGTTTCATCAGTATTTAATGGATAACCTTGGCGATGATCAGCATGAACGGGCCCGCTAACGCTTCCCCGCTTAGCACAGCAAGACACAGCTCTGCCCAGGACCTCGCCACGCCCCTGCTGTGCCGCTGTGACGCGCTACCTCGCCCACTAATTCGACAGAAGCGGCACAGAGGGGAAGCTTGCCATTACCGGGAAGCCTTAGTGAGGGATGAGGCAGAGTGAGTTATTATTCAGATGACCCGACTGACGGAGAGAGAGAGAGAGAGAGAGAGAGAGAGAGAGAGAGAGAGAGAGAGAGAGAGAGAGAGAGAGAGAGAGAGAGAGAGAGAGAGAGAGAGAGTCAATCGATCAGTCAGTCAGTCAGTCAGTTCAGTCACTTAGTCACTTACAAGCTTCACCACAACCACGAAACTTCAAAAAACCCACACCAGTTTTACCACCTTCTACCTTCCCCTTCGGTGCCTCCTTCAGGTCGTGGCTAGAGGACGCGAGACAAGACAGGACCCTCTGGTGACAAACATGCTCCCCTCCTCCTCCTCCTCCTCCTCCTCCTCTCTCGGCTGGTTTTGTGTGATAAGTATTGGTTAGGGGTGTGCAAAGAGGGCGGGGAAGGGCAGGGACGTCGAAGGTGGTGGGAAATAGATGGTAGGGGAAGAAAGAGGCTAAGTTGCAGAAGAGAGGGAGAG
Source organism: Metacarcinus magister (assembly GCA_029783475.1). Taxonomy (NCBI): domain Eukaryota; kingdom Metazoa; phylum Arthropoda; class Malacostraca; order Decapoda; family Cancridae; genus Metacarcinus; species Metacarcinus magister. Next base: position 419,810 of record JAPQNM010000049.1, read on the forward strand.
GGATGTAAGGGGAACGAGAAGTGAATTTGTGGTGTGTGTGTGTGTGTGTGTGTGTGTGTGTGTGTGTGTGTGTCTTTCGTTCTTTATGAAGCAAATAGTACCTTGAGTTTGTGTTATTCTTCTTATTATTATTCTTTATGTTGCTTATCTTTCCTTTTCTTCATTTTCCACTCTCCTATTCCTCCTCTTTG
>JAPQNM010000049.1:422500-490000 GCA_029783475.1 Metacarcinus magister
TATCTTAAGGTGAAGTGAATGTAAGATGATGATTTAGCAACGAGTCTTCTTATTGGTAGTTTTTAAAGACATCGATTAAATAGGGTGAGATGTGATTCTAGTTGCGTTAAGACTTGTTAAAAGTGACAGGTTCGTGAGTCAGTACGTGTGAGGAAGGTTGGCAGGGGGTTGATGAATACCACGTTTCACCCGCCCACTCACGCCCACCCACGCCCACGTCTTCTTATATAAATCACATCACTTCTGGAGTAAATGAAATATATATACATACATACATAGCTGATTATCGCGGTAAATAAACTTAGTAATAACAACAATAACAATAACCTTTCGAAGACTCTTGCAAAATAGTTCAGTCGTCTCCCAGTAAACATGATTCGGTACATGAAAATTTACTGCTCTCTTGTTATCCACTGTTCAGAACCCCTCGCACTACTGAATAAATACTACTCTCTCTCTCTCTCTCTCTCTCTCTCTCTCTCTCTCTCTCTCTCTCTCTCTCTCTCTCTCTCTCTCTCTGTCGTCGGGAAAAAAACATTGCGTGATTCCTCTTTTTCTCTCTCCCTCCCTTTGCGTGTCAAGAATCAAGTGTTGTGTGGACTCAAACATCCTCCCTGCTACTAGTGACCTCTATCGGGCGTGTATTGTATCTATTATAGTCTTTTTTATTATTATTTTTACATACTTACTGATGAATAAAGGAGAGGAGGAGGAGGAGATGATCAGGTATTTGCATCAACGTAGGTCATCTCCCTCACGCTATCTCCTCTCCTCTCCTCTCCTGAAACTTTGACCAATGAATAAAGGGCTGGTGATGGTGGTGATGGTGGTAGTTGTGGTAGTTGTGGTGGTGTTGGGGCGAGAAAAAGGACATGTTGTAGGGGGAGATGTAAGTGGTGGGGAGATTAATACGATGGGGAGGTAAAGGGGGAGGGAACGAACGTGAGAGAAAGGAAGTAGAGAGGTGTTGGGGGGAGGTGAGTGATACCTGTATTGGGCAGGTGATAAAGGGGAAGCAGGGGTGTACAGGGGGCGAAACAGGGGAAGGTGAGTGCTGGGAAGGGGCAGGTGGCAAGGGGAAGGAGAGGGGAACAGGAGTATTAGAGGCTGGGAGTAGGCAGGTGGCTGGGGTGAGGGGAAAGTAGAGAGAAAGAGGAGTGAGTGAGGGAGTGGAAGGGGAGTGGTTGGGTGGTAGGGAGGTTGAGGCAGCAGGGGAGGGTAACAATAGCACTGTCTTGCCTGTCGTCAGCGTCACGGGCCAGACAATGGAGGATCATAATGATGAAAAGGAAAAACCCGCTCACCTGACGGCCCTAATGAGATGCTGCGGTGCGCTAATGATGCGAAACAATAGCACCACAAAAGTAAAGACGCTGACGCTGCTGCCCCTAACAAAAGTTCCAACAAAAGTGAAACAAAAGTGAAACAAAAGTGGAACAAAAGTGAGACAAAAGTGAGACAAAAGTGAGACAAAAGTAATGTAACTACCTTTCTCTTTTCCTTCAACTCGTGCGATTGCAATTTTTTTTTACTACCCCCCTTAACTCTCTCTACTCTGGTTGTTATCTACTGTTATTTTTTTTATATCCCTTTCTCTCTCTCTTTCTCTCTTTGACGCCTTTTCGTAGGTCCATGTCTCTCTCTTTTGTCTTTTTTTCCAATTAGTTTTTACCTGTATAGTTTCTGAGACAGGTAAGACAGTGATTGGTGATTGACTCTCTATGTGAAAGAAAATATGATGTTCAATTATAAATAAAGAAAAAAGACAAAAAAAAACAATTAAGTTAAACGAAACCAAAATTTTTCATAATATTTTTTGAGGAATAGGAAAATGAAGAGTAACTAGATAAGGATTGCATAAGGATAAAGAAAGAGAGAGAATTAAGAATGAGAGAGAGGATGAGAGAAAGAAAGAGAGACAGAGACAGACAGACACAAAGACACACACACAGACAGACAGACAGAGCTAAAGAAACCATACAAATTGTAAAGTTATACCTTGAGCCAGACTCGGGAGGGAGTATTTGTGTGGTGAATGCCTTAGCCTTGTCATCCTTGCCCTCGACCCAAGTCCCTTTCGCTCCTCATTCATGCGATCTGACCACAAAACTGTATTACTCCTGCGGTGGGAGGGGGGGGAGGCAGGGTGGACCGCGTTGGGCTCAATAGGATTGCAACTTTGTTATCCGCGAGGCCGTAACCGCAGCAGGCCGAGTCGTCAGTGAGACAGGAAGTGGTGGTGCGTAGTGGTCACGAGCGAGGCAAAACCAGTCCGTGCATCGCTCCTCCTCGTGTCGAATTTGTCCCTCAGAGTCGACGGATCAAAGGAGGGATGAGCGTCCGTCTGCCTTGAGCTCCTTACTCCACCCCCCCTTACCTTCCCCCACCCCCCCGCCCCCCACCGTCACTGCTGTCGCGAGGATGATGGAGCAGCGCCACGTGGCAGTGTGTGACGCCCCCGTGTGGCACCCCGCCCTGTTTGTTCCATTGTGGCACCTCATATGATGCGCTTTAATAGTTTCCTGATGTGACGCCTTATCCTGCAAGGCTTGGCGAGGCTCGTTGTGCTGTTGTCGATCCACGGACAGGTGAAGGAAGGCGTGAGCTGAGCCTTTTATGTAATAGAATGTTTTTGTTCGTTTACTTGGCGTCGTTAATGGTTTGTCACGGGCGAGGCGCAGCTAAGGCGGTGGTTGTGATGGTGCTCAGGCGTGGTGGTGCTGCTGGGCTTACTGATACATGGGATGGCACTCTAATGTGTACTGTAGCGAGACACCCGTGGAAGGATGATCAAGTAGTACACAGGCAGGCAGACAGGCAGGCACCTCATCATAAGCAGGAAGTCGGTCAGTGGAGCGCGCCTCGAGGGTGACAACTGGTGGCATTGTTTACACCCTTTCATAGAAAACGGTGTTCTCACGCCTAATTTCTCTTCGGCTGACTTTGATGGAAGAAGCTTCAAGGGCAGCCGACGCACCTCAACACTAGATTTATGTCTATCCTATCATTATATATATATATATATATATATATATATATATATATATATATATATATATATATATATATATGATTAGTTATATATCTGATTATTTATTTCTTATTGAAGTGCGACCACACTTCCGCCCACTCACACGCGGGTTATTCATCTCACTTCTGTTTACAAGGCCTCTAATTGGGAGCCAACCAATCAATTTTCTCCTATTCCTTTTTCCGCTTCCCTCCCCCTGTCTTTTGATTACCGGAGCCCCGCTTCCTGCGCCCCCCGCAGGGCCCGCCACCCCCTCCCTGCTCCGCCAACAGACGGAGCGCGGCACACGGGCCATTGTTGGCCGCGCATGTGTTTAAGGTATTAAAGTCATATCACGTGTCAAGTTTGGGCGTCGCTCACAAAGCTCTCGTCCGTGACTTTGCCGGCGGAACCCTGCGGGCGGTGGCGGCGGCGGCGGTAGCGGCCAGACGACCTCACGCCCGCCCACGCGTGTTCCCTTAGCAGCACAGGAACAGGACGCCGCAGGAACACCGTCGCCGCGGGGAGCACAGGAGGTGGCTGTTGGGTGGGGGGTGGGAGGCTCCTTCACATAAATTGTCGCGGCGCCACTCCCGCGGGGCAGCAAGCACTGCCTTCATCTTTAAGGCGCCGCGGCCAGGGTGATGTGGAGACGCTGGGCCTCGCGGGACGCCTCCAAATGACTCTGACCACCGGCACTTCGCGCCACCACAACCTCGCCATATTTGCTACTCGGCTGCTGGGTCGCCGCCATTAAGCAAACAAGCGGTAGGAAATGAGGGCCCATTGAGAGAGCCTCGGGGCTTTCTCCACCTGTCCCGGGCTGTCAATACTAGGGAGAGCTGCCACAATGCCGCCACGCCTTCCCTTAGAAACCATGAAAAAAACACACACGCGGGGCCCGAGGGGGAGGCGGCCATCGATTAGTTTATATGCAATTGCAAGGTTCCCTTTAACGGGCCTAATGGCTGGTAAACGATATGAAAATGGTCGTTGAATGTGTCTCGCCGCGGGAGGCTGACCCAAGTGGCGGCGGGGAATGAAAATTGGCGGATTGGCTTTTGTTGACGAGTGAGTTGTTTTGGTGTGTGTGTGTGTGTGTGTGTGTGTGTGTGTGTGTGTGTGTGTGTGTGTGCATGTTCCCGCACCGTGCATGGCCTGTGTATGTATGTACGCATGAGTGTATGTAGCACGTCTTAGTGAAGTAGTGTGTGTTCTGAAATATAATGTAGCTGGTTATTGAAGCCAGTTGGTGTTCCCTGTATACATACATTCATGCAATGAGAGAACTTCAAGTCATGTTATTGTGATTTATTCTCTCTGTCTGGGTTGAGGAAATTTTTTACTAACTGTACTTTTTCTGTTGTTTCAGGTAAGCGGCTTGATGCAACCAATGGTAATGTACCTGAATTATGTACTTCATCCTATACCTTCATTATAGTTTAAGTATATGTTGTCACTCACTTATTCTTGAGGTCATTTCCAAAAAAAACTCAATTAGACTTGATAAGGTAGTTAATTTGAAACTGAAATTGGTGACGTTTTCCATCTAAGTATTTGTTTTCTTCTAATTCCTCAACTAACTCTGCAAGATATCTAACATTATTTTTTTTGGTCATCTTCCTTTGTTTCTTTATTTTCTCTCATAATATTTCCATCACCACTTAGAGTTTCATTTCTTGACTTCCTTTTCATCGCATATTTCTCTCTTTATATCTCCGTATTCACTAGGTTTAATTTTTCTCCTTCCTTTCCCTGTCTTTGTCTCTCCCTCTGTCTCTGCCGCTAGGAGAAGTTAGGTTTTTTGTCTCCCTTTCCCGGGCTGTTTCTCCCTGTGTGTCTGTGTCGCTGTGTTGTCGAGGTGGCTGGCAATTACCACGCGCTGTGACACCCGTCGGTCTGCGTGGTAGTGGTGGTGGGTGAAGGAAATTGTAAAGAAACAGCGAGCGAGCGAGTGAGTGAGAGAGTGAATGAACCTCGAGTAGCAATGATTTGTGGGAGGACCTCAGACTCTCCTTTCCAATCAGTCTCGACCATCCTGTCCTCGTAATGAAGAGACGAACCACTAAGCGAGAACGAGTGGAGACGTGAAGGGTTAATAAATATACAACACGAATCTCCACCTGATAACGTAATCCATCCGGGTGGTGGACGTGGTGGAGGTATGGACTGTTAAGGACGCTAGGTGGATGACTAGTGGATGGCTGTACAGGTGGATGCAGAGCAGAGTGTTAATGATCCTGTATTGAGAGAGAGAGAGAGAGAGAGAGAGAGAGAGAGAGAGAGAGAGAGAGAGAGAGAGAGAGAGAGAGAGAGAGAGAGAGTGGAAAGAGTCATGTGTCTGTCTGTCTGTTTGTCTGTCTGTCTGTCTGTCTTTACTCATACACACCACCGTCTCAAGGTCACCTGATATTCACCTCACAACGTATCTCTTTAATAATCTGAATAATCAAATAAAAAAAAGAAACATTTCACTTAGGTTGCATGACATCAATTCTACTCCTCTTTCATCCTCCTCCTCCTCCTCCTCTTCCTCCTCCTCCTCTTCCTCCTCTTCCTCTTCTTCCTCCTCCTCAATCAGTCAGCGTCCGTCCTCGCCTTCAAGAATCCGTAATGTTGTGGTTGTGACGTCATTTGTCACGTGACTTGCCTCTGGTCTGGTCCAGGTGACAACACTTCCTATCGCCCTTCCATTATTTATTCCTCTGGTGCCTCATCTTCCTTGCCCCTGTAGCATGTAATTGTCCTCCTCTTCTTCCTCTTCCTCCTCTTCCTCCTCTTCTTCTTTTTCTCCTTCTTCTTCTTCTTGTTCTTCCTCCTCCTCCTCCTTCATCTTGCTTCTTTATTGTACGTTTTTTTCTTTTTCTGACTTGTTTTATCCACCTTCTTCACTCTTCCTTGCTTCCACCTTACTACTACTTCTTCTTCCTTCTTTCATTCATGGTTTAATTATTGTTTCTATTACATTTATTTGGTCTCCACTTTCTTTTTATTACTTATTCTTTTTCATCATTATCCATTCTATATTCCTTCAGTTGCTTTCTTCCTTCACTTTTCACTCCCTTCTGGTTCTCCCTTCCTCTACCTACTCCCTGGTTTTATAATCATCTTTTTCTCTCTTTGATCTTGGCTTCATTCACTCCTTCTTTTTCTCACTCCCTTCCTTCTCCCATCATTCTCTCGCTCCTTACGTCTCCTTGCCTTACCCTGCCTTTACCCTTCCTCATCCTCCCTGCCTCCTCCCTGCTTCCTACCTCCTCTTCCCTGCCTCTCTCTTCTCCCTGCCTCCTTCTTCCTCTTCCCTTCCTTCTCCCTGCCTTCTCCTCCCTTCCACTTCCCCCTCCTCCTCCTCCTCCTCCTCCTCCCTGCCTCGTCCCCTGACCTATCACCCTAACCTGTGGCTTCTCCAGGGGCGTTGTGGTTGCTTACTTAGACTGAGGGAAAAAAAATTAATGACCTCACCTGCCCTAAAGGGTTTGCCTCGTCATGGCTTCCGCGTAAATAGTCACGGATGTTTGTATTTAAGTTAAGTTAAGGCGTTACAACTTTTATTAGAATTGGAGGGAAAATGTGTGTATGAGGTTATGTATGTATGTATGTATGTAGAGGAATATTTGTTAATTGTGTTGTGTTGAATTTTACTTTTTTTTCTTCATTTTTTTCCTTTTTACGTTGACTATCATCTCCTCCTCCTCCTCCTCCTCCTCCTCCTCCTCCTCCTCCTCCTCCTCCTCCTCCTCCTCCTCCTCCTCCATAACACACCTCTCCACCACTACTACTACTTCTACTACCACCCCTCAAACACACCTCACCCCCCTCCCCACTACCCCCTCCACCACCCCCACCCCCCCGGCCAGACCCACCCACACCCGCCGGGCTACTAAACAAACGCGATGCTCAAACAACAAACTCACAGACCAAACACGAGAGTTAAACACGAGGGTCAAACACGGCCTTGTCAAGTGCAGCCGTCGGCACAAGACATCGGGAGGAGGAGGAGGAGGAGGAAGAGGAGGAGGAGGAGGAGGAGGAGGATTGAGCAGGAATAAGGTGTGACGAGGAGGAGGTAAAGGTAGAAAAGTCTCCAGTAAAATTAAATTACAACCTCACCTGTAATTTAAGTATTAGTTCACCTGAAGCTCCATACAGGTGACCCCTTAATTAGATGAGACTTTGGGCGGCCGTGTCCTCACCTGTAGCCCTGTAGTTGCCCAGGTAAGAGATTGACCTGTAGCTCAGCAATTAAGAGGAACAGGTTTGAAGGAGGAGGATCAGGAGAGTGGGAAAAGAGGATTAAAATAAGGGATTTCAGGTGTGTACGAAAAGGAGGAAGATGCGAGGAAGATGGAATGAAAAGAAAGGGAAAATGAAAGAGAGAGAAAAAGGAGGAGGAGGAGGAGGGTGGTGGTGGTGATGGCGTTGACTGCCCAGTAGCCGGTGAGGTTGTCTGACTGTTGGTTCCCGTGATGTTGGTGAGATGGATTGCATCTCCTCCCTGCCAAGTGGACGAAAGGAGGGGACGGGGGGAGGTAGGGGTGGAGGGGAGGAGGGGTAGGGTCAGGGCCGGAGAGAGAGAGAGAGAGAGAGAGAGAGAGAGAGAGGAGAGAGAGAGAGAGAGAGAGAGAGAGAGAGAGAAAGGTCAAGGCACTGTACTTAAATGGTTGGAATGAAGAGAAAAAGGAAGAAGATGAAATACAAGGAAGAGAAAAAAAGAGTAATAGGAGAGGACGAAAATAAAAAGATAAAAATAGAAGGAATGGAATGGGGATCCCTTTTTTTTTTCTCTCTCTCTCTCTCTCTCTCTCTCTCTCTCTCTCCTCTCTCTCGCTCCTCTCTCTCTCTCTCTCTCTCTCTCTCTCTCTCCTCTTCTCTCTCTCTCTCTCTCTCTCTCTCTCTCTCTCTTTTACTCGTTTGAATTGAGGAAGATTATCATTGTAGTGTACTTGTTTTTTCTCCCTCCTTCCTCTCCTTGTACACGTGGGAAGGAGACGCACGAGTGAGTCAAACCCGTAGGAGGATTAACAGCAGCTGATTGCCAATGTACAGGAGCCGAGGACGAACAGAAAATCCTTCCTCCTCCTCCTCCTCCTCCTCCTCCTCCTTCTCTTAGTGATGGAAGGTAGGTAGCTGCAAGGAAAAAAAAAGAATTGGTAAAGAAAGAAAAAAATAAAAGAGGAGGAGGAGGAGGAGGAGGGAAAAAAAGAAAAGAAAAGGAGAGAAAAAATAGTCGTGGCCAGATATACTTCACCTCTCTATTTGTGAACCGTCTACGTGGACACAGACAAAAAAAATCACCTTTGAAAAAATCACACGTCTCCATCGGATGTCGGAGAGAGAGAGAGAGAGGGAGAGGGAGGGAGAAGGAGGGAGAGGGATGAAGGCGTGTGGTATGGAGAGAAGGAAGGGCAGGTAGGTAGGTAGGAAGGGGAGGGAAGGGTGATGGGAGGGACGGTTGGTGAGCAGCTCTTCGGGTCCGTCCGCTCACGTCCGCTTCGGATATCGTACCCTCGAGTGTTTATCAAAGGTAATTAATCAACTTGTGTGGCGGGTATGCTGCCGGTGTTTGACTATCGTTACGGCGGACCACTGCGCCGGCCACTTGTGTGAGGGGGGGCGGGGGGGGGCAGAGGCGAGGGAAGGAGGTGGAGAGTAAGGAAGGAAAGGGAGAAGACGGTGAGAGAAAAAGTTGCATGGTGAGGGAGTGAAGGGAAGGGAAGGTAGGAGCAAAGATAACCTAAAGAAAAAAGGCTTTCGTGTAGAGGTGAGTGCGGGGACAGGTGTGTGTGGGGGGGGGGAGGGGGCAGGTGTATGCGCCCCCCCCCCTCCTCACCTCACCTGTCAAGTGATTGTGGTGGAGTGTTCAGTACTGTACCTCCTCATACCTGGTCCTTAGTGGTGCGTCCGTGTCCGTGTGTGTGTGTGTGTGTGTGTGGAAGTCTTCTTACCCCGTACACTGTGGTAATGACACCATCAATCACTCTCTGCACTGTACCGGGGGGGGCGGGGGGACGGGGCGGGGACGGGGCGGGGTAAGTGTGCAAGGGAACCGTACATTTTAGATGAGCTTGTGTCATACAAGTCTTCGGGGAGGCGCGACTCAGCTCTCATGAATATTTGAAGCGTCATTTGCTGAAACTGCTGCAGCGGAGGTGTGTGCGTATGTATGTATGTATGTGTGTGTGTGTGTGTATGTATGTGTGTGTGTATGTATGTGTGTGTGTGTGTGTGTGTGGTATAGCAGCAGCGGCGGCGGTCGATGCATCTACCGGAAAGGGCAGCAAACAAGGTATTCCCGGACGTTCGTGTGATGTATTGGATTACGCCTCCAAGGGCTAGGACGGGTGAGCCGCCGCCCCGCTGAGGTAAACACTTTAGTATTTGCTGGGAATCGATGGTGGGCGGTGACGTCTGGTTGCTGCCGCCTTGACCCCAGACCCACCGCCTCGCCTCGCCTTGCCTTGCCTTGCCTTGCCTCGTCTGTTTCCCGGGAAGGATAACTTGCTGCCGACCTCACACACCCTCTCATACCGCACCTCATTCCTCTCCTTCTCTCCTTTAAGCTTTCATGTTACGTTTTCTTCCGTCATTCTTCTCTTTTAAACCTTTATGTAATGTTTTCTCCCCATGTTTTTTCTCTTTTATACCTTCACATAACATTTTCTTCCCTCATTCTTCTCTTTCTCTCTTTTTTAAACCTTCAACATAACATTTTCTTTCCTCTTCTCTCTCTCTCTTTTTTAAACCTGCAACATAACATTTTCTTTCCTCATTCTTCTCTCTTTCTCTCTTTTTAAACCTTCAACATAACATTTTCTTGCCTCATTCCTCTCTTTTTCTCTTTTCACATAACATTTTCTTTTCCCTTCTTCACCTTCATGTACTTTATCTAACCTCACACTCCACCTGTTTCTTTTCTTTTTATTATCCTCCTTTTTTTTATTCACCTTCATACATCATGTTACATCTACTCCTCGTCTTTCTTATATTTTTATCTCTTTTTACACCTTCACGCATCCTCACGCGGTCCTACGATCCCTTGAAGCCGCCCTTACCCTGCATCCTTCCCTAATCCTTTAAGTTATGTTACCTAGAGTCACCTTATCCCTTATTTTATTCATCTTGTGGTTGCCTCGCCCTTTCATCAAGCGTTGCCTTCACACCACCACCACCACCACCACCACACCACCACCACCACCACCACCACCACCACCACCACCACCACCACCACCACCACACCACCACTCCACTTTCATACCTGTCCCCATTCCCTTTGACTCCTCCTACCCTTTTCTTCCCCTTTATACCATTCCTTGACTCTTTACCACCCATTCTAACCTAACCTAACCTTCCCCGACCCTCACTTCTCGGTCTTACTCTCGATAAATACAACTCAACATCCTTGCCTTGTGTATATTGCAAGTAGAGTGTGTATTCCCTTGCACTTGTCGATAACATAAGGGAATATTCGGTGTGTAAACATGTTTCTGGAGAGGGTGATGGCGGCGGGGCGGTCGATGGAAGCCTTCAGACGTGGCCTCGGTGCGTGAAATGTCTCTCCCGGCCGCGAGAAATTGCAGGTGTTCTTGAGGTTCGGCAAAGGTCGGGTCAGCTTAGTGGGTACTGTCACGACACTCCTTTTTCTCTTTCTCTCTTCTCTCTCTCTCTTTCCCTTTTTTTGTTGTTGTTGTCTTTCTCTCTAGCGAACTCTCAATATAAATGTTCTTCTTTTATTTAATCGTGTTGATTGTTATGAAGATTTAAACGTTTTTTCTTCCTTAAATCGAAGTGTTGTTCTCCTTTTTTTTCTGATTTTAGTTTTTTTCTTCCTCCTTTCAGTGAATAACTTCCTCCTAAACACTTTCCGGTTGGGTTATTTTAAAGAAGTTGTGTGTTGGTGTGTGTGTGTGTTTTTTCCGATCGAGGAAGCCACCAGGTAAAAACACAGGTAATCAGCAAACTCATTAGTCCTTCATGAGCGAAAAATAACTCTAATAATTGCAATATTTATGAAAGTCCTTTAAGCAAGGTGCCAAGATCATTATAGCGAAACGATTTTCCTTCCTTCTTTCTTTCCTTCCTTCCTTCCTTCCTTCATTCATTCAACTTTCCCTCCTTGTTTACTTCTTATTTTCCTTCCCTTCATTCCTAACCTTCCTTCCTTTCCTTCATATCTTCATTTTCCTTATTTCCTATATCCTTTCCTGCATTCCTAACCTTCTTCTGTCCTACCTCGTCACTCCCTCACTCCCTCACTCCCTCACTCCCTCACTCACACCTCCGTCAGGCTAGAACTCAGACCATGACGTTGCATCTTCAACATCACGTCACCGTCACTTGCGTGGGATTGAAAGTGTAAGGTTGAGATTGAGGGGGATGAAGACGTCCGTGGAAAGAGGAAGAGTTGAAGAAGGAGGTGAAATTGAAGGGGGAGGAATACAAGAGAAAACTGAAGGAAGAGGAAGAGGAAGGGAAGAGGAATGAATATATAGTTAAAGACCAAACTAAAGAGAGAAAAAAAAACTAATTTACGAAGATAATGAAAATGACTTTTAAACCGAATGAAAAAAAGACGACGAAGAAGAAGAATGAGCAGCAACAGGAGGAGGAGGAGGAGGAGGAGGAGGAAGAGGAAGAAGAAGAGGAGGAGGAGGAAGAAAAAGAAGAGGAGGAGGAGGAACAAAAAAATAAATTAAGATACGAATAAGTGAGAAAGGAGGAACGTGTAGAGAGCGAAAGAGAGAACAGAGGGAGTGAGTGAATAGGGTAGAGAGATTTTTCCCCCTTTGTAATTAAATTATCGCCAGAGCCTTCGTCCCCTCCTTCCCTTCCTTCCCCTCACCTCCCTTCCTCCTTCCCCTCACCTCCCTCCCTCCTTCCCCTCACCTCCCTCCCTCCTTCCCTCCTTCCCCTCCTTCCCCTCACCCCATCACCATTCTTAGGCTTCAGTGTATATGGGATGAGGGAAAAGGGGGAATGGGGAGCCGTCTAAAGATGGGGAAGGGAAGGAAATGGGAGGAAGGGATATATAGAGGAGGAAGAGAGGGAAAGGGAAGAGTAGATTCGTATAATGCAATAAAGAGGAAATGAAGGAAGTGAATAAGATTTTTTTATTCATGAAGTAGATTTAGATTTTCTTATTAATTTATTTCGTTATTTGAGTGTTATGTAATTTTTTGAACTTATTTTTATTTTTATTTTTTATTATTATTGTTTATTTGTTTGATAGATCTTTGCATTGAAAGTTCGACGATCTAATTAACTTCTCTCTCTCTCTCTCTCTCTCTCTCTCTCTCTCTCTCTCTCTCTCTCTCTCTCTCTCTCTCTCTCTCTCTCTCTCTCTCTCTCTCTCTCTCTCTCTCTCTCTCTCTCTCTCTCTCTCTCTCTCTCTCTCTCCTTCCATCAAGCTTTTGTAGCGAAGAGCAAATCAGAATTATCTTTTATTTTCTCTATTCCTACATCGCTTTGTCTTTTCCCTTTCTGTCTCTGTGCTTCACTTTTACATTGAACTCTCTTTGTCTTCCTCTCTCTCTCTCTCTCTCTCTCTCTCTCTCTCTCTCTCTCTCTCTCTCTCTCTCTCTCTCTCTCTCGCTCTCGCTACATCACCCTGCTCCCTCTTCTTCCTACTACATCTCCCCTCTGCTGACTCTCCCTTCCCCTCCTTCCCTCCCTCCTTCCCTCCTTCCCTCCCTCCCGCCCTAACAGCATTACTTGCTTCAATATTCATAAGTGAGCAAATGGTGCCAAAATTGCCTCCTGCTTTTAGGCTTCGCTGCTTCCAACAACAACAGCAAAGAGGAGGACGAGGAGGAAGAAGAAGAAGAGGAGGAGGAGGAGGAGGAGGAGGGGGGGAGGGGTAAAATGAGGAATTATATATAAAAAAAAAAAATTAAATAAAAAAAAAAAGTGATGATCTGGGATGAAAAATGTAACTTATTAGAGAAAATCATCCTGCAGTTTTTTTTTCTTTCTTTTTTTTCGTGTGAATTTTCTCCCCCCCCAAAAAAAATAATAATAAATAAATGGAAAAAAAAAGAAAGAGAGAAAGAGAGAGAAAAAGAGAAGCTATCTAATCCAATAAAAGAGAGAAAATAAGAGGAATCATCGACCGAGAAGAAAATAAACAATTCAAGGCAGCCATTAAAGAATAGAACACGCAGAGAGAGAGAGAGAGAGAGAGAGAGAGAGAGAGAGAGAGAGAGAGAGAGAGAGAGAGAGAGAGAGAGAGAGAGAGAGAGAGAGAGAGAGAGAGAGTAGAAGTAGAAAAATACATAAAACATTCACCAATTCTCACTTCCCGATGACCTTTTACCGCGAGAGAGAGAGAGAGAGAGAGAGAGAGAGAGAGAGAGAGAGAGAGAGAGAGAGAGAGAGAGAGAGAGAGAGAGAGAGAGAGAGAGACCTGTGAAATAAAATGCGAGAATAGAATGATAAGGATAGAATGAGGTTAATTCACACCCTCCCCCCCTTCCTCTATCCCTCCCTCTCCCCCCTCTTGACCATTTCGACAAAGAGAAAGAGAGAGAGAGAGAAAGAAGAGAGAAATAGGTGATAAATAAGGAGAGAGAGAGAGAGAGAGAGAGAGAGAGAGAGAGAGAGAGAGAGAGAGAGAGAGAGAGAGAGAGAGAGAGAGAGATAATCTTGTTACGCAGCGGCCAAGTGGAGATCATGTTCGCTTGTTATTTGATTTCAGGCTTATTTGCATCATGAATATTAAGAACTTATTGGCGCGTGTATTTGGGGTCTTACCTTGTGCGCACTACCACCACCACCACCACCACCACCACCACCACCACCACCACCACCACCACCACCACCACCACCACCACCACCCAAAAGCAGCAGCAGCATTAACAAGGAAAGATGTGAAATAACTTTTGTCTTTATGAAACTAAAGACAAAATAATGAATGAACTGAAGTGAAGCGAATGGATGAAATTAATGACATCAAGTAACATAGAACACACACACACACACACACACACACACACACACACACACACACACACACACACACACACACACGCAGGCACAGGAGAACAATAATCAATTAGACATTTTATTGTATTGCCTCAAACAGAATGAGAGGAAACAGGAAAGTTGAAATAAATAGTATGTGAAACAAAGAGTGAGTGAGGGAAACACAAGCTAAAGGGGAAGTAAGGGGAAGGCTAGCGACCTTCTGATCCTTCTTCCCCTCACACACACACACACACACACACACACACACACACACACACACACACACACACACACACACACACACACACACACACACACACACACACACACACACACACGTACAAAATAATAATAATAATAAAAACTAAATGAAAAAGGTGAAATAAGACAATGGTATAAGAAAATAAATGAACCTTTCCTTCTCCCTTTATTTATGTCTCGAAAATAGATCAATAAATAAATAAATAAACAAACAGAAAACGGTACGCCAATAAAACCTTCCAGACACGACCCCCCCCAAAAAAAAAAAATAATAAAAGAACTTCAAGAATAATCAGGCAGATGTAGACACAAATAATTAATGAACTCCTCACTCCCTCCCCTTCCCTTGCCCTCCTTCCCATCACCCCTTCCCATCACCTCTTCCTCCTCCCCTTCCCCCCTCATACTCCCCCATAGAGGAATTTTCACTAATCAATAATAGACACGATGCTCCTTCTCCCCTCAGAACAAAATGTCAAATTCCTTCGGAGCCTCAAACGTGCCCCACCTCCCCTCTTCCTCTTCCTCCCCCCTCTTCCTCTTCCTCCTCCTCCTCCTCCTCCTCCTCCTCCTCCTGGACACCGGACTGATGCATATTTGATCGGCGACAATCATAGTTATGGGCAGACGGTGGCTTGGGGCGATCTGAGGGGACGGGGGTGAGGGGAGAAGATGGCATGGAAAGAGGGGAGAGGAGAGAGAGAAGATGGTAGAGAAGGAAGGAAGGGGAGGGGAGGGAAATAGCATAGAGAGAGAGAGAGAGAGAGAGAGAGAGAGAGAGAGAGAGAGAGAGAGAGAGAGAGAGAGAGAGAGAGAGAGAGAGAGAGAGAGAGAGCAGTGATAAAGGAGAGAAGTAGGGAAGAAGTTAGCAAGAAGACACTTTGTTGAACGAGGGAAAGATGGGAAGAGGAACAATAGGAGAAGATGGAGGGGAAGATGGGACGAGGGGACACTTAAGAGGAGGGGGAGGAGGGGAGATGCATCAGACCAGGAAAGAGGGGAGGTCTAAAGGAGGGAAAGAGGGGAAAAGAGAGAGGAATGAAGATACGTAGCTAAGAAGAAGAAGAAAATAAAAGGAAGAAAGAGAGAGAGAGAGAAGGAAACGAGGAAGATTTGAAAGATAAGAAGATAAAGATTGAACGTTGCAGAAAGAAAGAAAGAAGGAAAGAGGATAAGAAAGAAAGATAGAATTGGAAGTGAGAGAAAAAAAAATATGCAAGATAGAAAAAAATTTTAAAAAGAAAAATATTAGACAAACGGTAGAGAAGAAAAAAAATCGTAAATAAATGAAAAAAAACTCAAATTTGCAAAGGAATATAAACTACACATATCCTACCTGTACCTACCTGGATTAAGATAAATGACTCACCTTGTACACTACGTACTTATAATATTCCTTTACCAACAAGTATAGGTGGACAGAAATACCTGTAATGCTAGTATACATATTCTTACGTGTTCCTTTTCTTGTGTTCCTTTGCACAAAAACTCCTTTATCACAGTCACGGTGAAGGGAAGGGAAGGAATGGGGGTAGGGGAGAATAAGAAGAAAAAAAGAGAAAGAATCCCCACCAAACAAGAGAGACCGTAAGAATCCTACAATTACATCGATAGAAAAGGTGATAGAGATAAATAGGAGGAGGAGAAGTAAAGAGTAAAGAGCTGGGCGATCTATACTCTAAGGAAGGTACACCTCTCTCTCTCTCTCTCTCTCTCTCTCTCTCTCTCTCTCTCTCTCTCTCTCTCTCTCTCTCTCTCTCTCTCTCTCTCTCTCTCTCTCTCTCTCCCTTCCCTCCTGCCAAAATGGTTTACCAAGTGTTCCCAAGATCCCAAGTTAATTATTACCGCTGCTGTCTGGGCACCGATCCCACGCAATATCTTTGGGCAATCCTATTTCAGACAGCTTGTCAATAACCCGAGGCTGCCGGAGGAGGAACAGAACTTGGAGATAGTAAAGGAGGAGGAGGAGGAAGAGGTGGTAGAATAAGAAGATGAGGACTTGAGATAGAGAAGGTACTAAGAGATATAGGAGGAGGAGGAGGAGGAGGAATATAGTGAAGCAGCAGAAGGAAGAGGAGGTAGTGGTGTTGGTAGAGAGAGAGAGTGAGAGAGTGTAATAGTGAGTTAGGAGATAGTTCTGCTTGTGGTGATGAAGATAGAAGATGTGGTGGTGGTGGTGATGGTATAGATGGAGGAGGAGGGAAGGTGGTGGTGATGATGATGATGATGATGATGATGATGGAGATGAAAGAGGCAGGTGATGGTGGTGGAGGAAAGTGGTGTTGGTGTTGTTGAGGGGAATTAGGGTTTGTGATGATGGGGAAGATAAAAATAAATAAAAATATATTAAGAAAAAAAAGGTGATTGGTGGTGATGGTGAAGGAAATTTTTTTGGTTTTAATAAGATGAAAGAAAGTGAACGTATTATGACAACACTTAACACCAAATAAAAATAAATAAAAAAATAAATAAAGGGGAAACTTAACTCAAAAAAAAATATCTACCATATCAAAAATAATCAATAACAGTAATTAATGGATTGGGTTTCAAGAGGTGTGTGTGTGTGTGTGATTAGCTAATCCTTCCAAGAGGGATCCAATCACATTCAAGAGGAAGAGGAACTACTTAGAACGAACTTAATAACTAACTTAGAAAACTTTGAATCCTATTACACATAACGACAACCTGATGACAATTGTAAAGAGTGAAAACAATTTAGAAAACGCCTCGGTAATAGCTCTTCTCTCCTCTTCTCCCTCCTCCTCCTCCTCTCTTCCTCCTCCTCCTCCTCTCCTCGTTATCCTACCTCCATTCCAACGCTTTTCTTTTCTTTTCATTTCTTTTCATCTCCATCTTTATCCTCATCTTCCTCCTCTTAGCCGTCTTTTGTTTCCTTTATTTTCGTCATTTTCCTCCTACTTCTCCTGGTCTTTCTTCCTTTCTTTCCCTCCCTCCTTCCCTCCTTCCTTGCACTTTTCCCTTCCTTTCTCCCTCCCTCCCTTCCCTCCCTTCCACCGCGGCTTTTCTCCTCTTCCTCCTCCTCCTCCTCCTCCTCCTCCTCCTCCTCCTCCTCCTCCTCCTCCTCCTCCTCCTCCTCCTCCTCCTCCTCCTCCTCTAAGGCTCGCGTCATTAGGGAAATATTGAAAAAAGCCGGAGTGACGGTGTTGTCATAAGGTGGGTTGATGATTTGTACGAAAAGGAGAAGTGTGTGTGTGTGTGTGTGTGTGTGTGTGTGTGTGTGTGTGTGTAGTTATTGAGTAGCGTTGGAGGCCTATCTCGACTTCATAATCTCTCTCTCTCTCTCTCTCTCTCTCTCTCTCTCTCTCTCTCTCTCTCTCTCTCTCTCTCTCTCTCTCTCTCTCAAATTCCCTCTAAATGTTCTCCTTTTCCGTCTCTTTTCTGTCCTAACGACTCCCTTTTACCTCCTCCTCCTCCTCCTCCTCCTCCTCTTCTTTTGTTTCCTATGGTGATCCTTAGACACAGCCAAGTCTTTGCAGGGGGGAGAGAGAAGGAGAGAGAGAGAGAAATATTTTCATTATTTTTCCATTAGTAAAATCCAGCTTGATATTTTCTTCTATCATAAGATACTGCTGATGAGGTGTAGAGGAGGAGAGGAAGGGAGGGGAAAAAAGGACAGAAAAGAGGAGGAGGAGGAGGTAGAGGAGGAGGTATCACGGCTGATGGTTGTATTATGGAGTGCTACTTTCCATCTATTTTCCTTACACACACACACACACACACACACACACACACACACACACACACACACACACACACACACACACACACACACACACACACACACGAGACCAACAACCGCTTAATATATATGTGCGTGTATGCGTATATGTGTGCTAGTATGTATGTGGATTTATAGTGTGTGTGTGTGTGTGTGTGTGTGTGTGTGTGTGTGTGTGTGTGTGTGTGTGTGTGTCTGTGTGTGAACGGATTTAGTTTAGCTTTTGTGAGCGGAAGTGGAGCGGGTCGCTTGATACCTCTGCTAAACGGGGGATTTTTCCTTTGTGTGGATATAGATTTAGTTTATTTATAGTCTATTGGAAATTGGTAGACGATACGAGAGTGTGGTTTAAGAGAAGCTTGTGTCGCAGTCTTATTGGGGATGTTGAAGCACACGACATGCAACACCCCAGCTCTGGACACTCTCTCTCTCTCTCTCTCTCTCTCTCTCTCTCTCTCTCTCTCTCTCTCTCTCTCTCTCTCTCTCTCTCTCTCTCTCTCTCTTTCTTTCTTCTTATTTTCTATTAATTTGTATACAGTGAATATTGTATTATTCTATTTTATTATTATTGTTTGATGTTATATTTTGCATCAATATAACTTTCATGTAATCCCTCATTCTGTAACCAAAGCAATAATATTGGCTTGAATTAGTACGTAGCTTCCTTCCTTCAGACGTCTTAGTAGTACTGGGTATCCTCGCGCTGCCACCAAATGTTGCGTCAATGGGCGTCGTCTGGGTGGCGTAACGGAGGCTTCTCACCTCACACGGCTGACAGATGACTGAATACTCGCACTCCTTCTCGACGCTCTCCTCATTTCATGGCTATTAACTTTCCCGCTGTCACTTCAGTTGCTTCCACGAGAGAGAGAGAGAGAGAGAGAGAGAGAGAGAGAGAGAGAGAGAGAGAGGCAGAGAGAGAGAGAGAGAGAGAGAGAGAGAGAGAGAGAGAAAAAAAAAGGTTTATGAAAGCATCAATCTTGCTGAAGGTGTAGATATTTTCCTACACACACACACACACACACACACACACACACCACACACACACACACACACACACACATATGAAGTCAATTTTGTATGTTTGTTTCTAATCATTGGATAAATAATTGCACTTCTTGGTAGAACGGGGAATAAGAGGAAGGGAAGAAGGAGAAAGGAAAGGGATGATAGCAAACAGGAGGAGGAGAATGTAGGAATAGGAACAGGAGGAAAGAAAGTAAAGAATTAGAAAAAAAAAGTGAGAGATTGGATGCGGAAGAAAAGAAGAATGGAGAAACAAGAAGGAAGAACAGGAACAGAGAGAAACAGGGAAGAGAAAGAAGAAGAGGAGAGAAAAAGAGAAGGGGGGGTCGAAACCAAAAGAATTGAAATAAATGAAAAATGAATAGAGGAAAGAAAACAAACGTAAGAAAGAAGAAATAGACAAAATAGGAGAGAGAAACAGAGAAGAGGAAGAAGTGAGGGAATAGGAGGAAAAAGGAAATGAAAAGGGGTAGGAGGAGGTAAGGACCCACAACCACCACCACTACCACCACCACCACCACCACCACCGTACCACCAGCTCAATCCTTAACACAATGGCGGACAGTGGAAATTACAGAGATTTACTTGTCCTAAACACTGCTCACTTTGGGTCTAATATCCTGGATTGATTGAAAGATTATTTTCTATCGTGTGCAACTTCAATCACCTGTCAAAATGGAGGTTTAGGACAGGTGAGGGAGGGGGGGGGGTTAGGAAAAGAGGGGGTGGGATTGAGGAGGGGGGAGTGAGTAAGTATTTGTGAATGGGAGGAAGGGAGGGAGAGGAAAGGGAAAGAGGAAATGTCGAAGTAAAGGTTAGTGGGTAAAGCAGAGAAAATGAAGGACGGATTAGAGAAGGAAATGACAAGGAAAGGGAGGAGAGAGGGAGAGGGAAGAAAGAGAGGAAGTAAGGCGTGTGAAGAGAGGCCATAAGAGAGCCACAAAGACGGATGGAAGAGGAGAAAGAGAAGGAGAAGAAGGAAGAACAGATAAATGGAAGAAGGGGAGAGTAATAAGAGATAAAGGAGAAATAGAATAAAGGAAGAGGAAGGATAAGGGTAAAGAGAAGCAGGTGGAGAGACAACCGCAGACAAGGAAGAGGAAGAGAGAGAGAAAAAAAAGGGGAGGAGGAACAGAAAGGAAGGAAGGGAGGGAGAGAGGGAGGAAAGGAGGAGCTTAACCACAGTGAACGGAAGGAAACTCGGTCAGTGGGAAGGGAAAAAAGAAAAAGTAGGGGAAAAAAAGAAGAGGGAAATGAAAGACTTGTCAATACATCATGGCGTCGACGAGAACCTTATATATATAGTCATTCATTTGCTTTAATGAATGAAATGAATGAAATTGGACTTAATTCATTCATTCACTAATATACCAAATTAATTCATTCATCATCCATCGTTATTATCCATTCTCATTATATCATTACGTTTATTAAATGATATATTACTCTTATTTTATACATATATATATACATTCCTTTATCATAATTTCTTCCTCTTCTTCTTCTTCTTCTTCTTCTTCTTGTTCTTCTTCTTCTTCACCATCATCACCACAGCCGCCATCATCATCCCCCTTCCCTCTCTTCCCTCTCATTATCACCGTTTTCTTCTTCCATCCATCATCATCATTCCGCGCTAGGCAGGCCGTAGTATTTAATTCGGTGAGCGGCAGGTCATCCTGGCACGGACTGATGCATGCCCACCGTCTGCCTCCCCGTCATCACCATTTGTTCATAAAGTCATCACCATTTGTACCCGCTCATCCCCGCGCACCTACACACACACACACACACACACATACATACATACATACATACATATACACATACACATATATAGGTATACACACGCACACATATACATATACACACACTAGTTTAAACGTATATGGCTAGTATGTATACATGTTTATACTATGTTCATATATACATACACACACGTACGTACATACATATATACGTACACACAATTATATGTATACATGTAGCCCATTAATTTAATAGACGGAAGAACTGACACACATATATATTATTGTATTTATAAAGGAAGTTATTATACATTTTTGTAATAAAATACGCATACTTATTAGAGAGAGAGAGAGAGAGAGAGAGAGAGAGAGAGAGAGAGAGAGAGAGAGAGAGAGAGAGAGAGAGAGAGAGAGAGAGAGAGAGAGAAGAGCTGGAGAAGGGGAGATAACGGGAGGGTAGATAAGAAGGGAGAGAGAAAAGGGGGGAAAGAAGAGGGAGAGGATAGAAGGAGGAGAAGCAGATAAAAAAAAGATACTTAAATCATACAAAAGGGAAGAGAAAGAAAAAAAGTAAAGAAGAAAGAAGATGAAAATAAAAAAAACCCAAAATAAATCCAAGAGGAAAAAAAGAAGGGAAAATACAATGAAGGGTTAGGACTGCCCTTTTATAATGACTATGATGATGGTGATGGTGATGATGATGATGATGATGGTGGTGAAACTCTCTTAATAGATGTAAGAAATATATCTAATGGAGTAGATATGTAAATTACCATCCCATTCCTTCTCTTTATTCCTCTCTTCCTTTCCCTTCTTCTTCTCTTCCCCATTTATTCCTCTCTTCTCTCTTATCTCCCTTTCTCTTTTTTCTCTTTCTTTGGTTTCATTGTATCATTTCCATTAATTTTTTTTATCCTCTCCTTATTCTTCTCTTCTCTATTCTCTCTCTTCCCATTCTTCCTTCCTTTCCCTTCTTTCCCTTCTTACCATTTACTTTTTCCGTCTCTTCTCCCATTCCATTCTATCTCTCTTTCCTGTATTTTTTTCTCTCTCTCCCTTCTCTCTTCTCTCCTTCCCTCCTTCCCTCCTTCCCTCCTTCCATTCCTCCGTCCATGTCTTTCTCACTAACCGTATTATGTAATGGTCGAGGAATTATTTTGGTGCACATGTAATTAGTTCCCCCTAAGAGAGTACGTACACACACACACACACACACACACACACACACACACACACACACACACACACACACACACACACACACACACACACAGAGACCAGACGAACCTTGGACATGGGCGGGAAGGGGACGGAAACTAGTTGGAGGAGGAGGAAAAGGAGGAGGAGGAGGAGGAGGAGGAGGAGGAGGAAGAAGAGGAGGACATTACACTTACCTGTTGATTGATTGGCGCGACGCTCAGGTGTTTACTCTCTGATTCGTGGGTCTGGACGCGTCATTACTATTGAAATAACTCTCTTTCCCTATGGCCAATGACAATTATTAACAACGGATCACATTCCCTTCCCCTCCACCCCACTCCACTCCACTCCCTCTCACACTCCCATATCCATCACACAACCCGTCTCTGATACCTTGATTTTGGGGGAGTGAGGGAGGGGAGGTGTTAGAAGGGTAGGTTGTGGAGTAAAGGTGTGGTTTGGAGTAGGAGTGCAAGGTGGAGGAGTAGATAGGAGTAAAGTAGAAGGAGTTAAATTGTAAAAGATTTGGTAGTATTTATAAACTAGATTAGAAATATATAGTGAACAAAAAATCATCTTTAGTGTGTGGGTGTGTGTGTGTGTCTACCGTAACAACAACAACAACACCATCAACACCACCATCATCACCATCACCACCACCTTGATAGGGTAGTGATGGTGATAGTGATGGTGGGTGAACACGACAGATGGCCGCCTCCCCACACCATCATCATCATCCTTGGACACATTGATCACCATTACCAACCATTAACGAGTGTCCTGCCCTCAGTGTGTTCTGGCGGGGGATGGAAGAGAGGAAGGAGAGAAAGTATACAGGAGGGGAAGGTAGTGGTGGTGGTGGTGGGGGGGGGGTGGAGGAGAAAAGGAGAGGTGGTAAAGGAGGTGTGAAGGAGATAATGGTTAAAGGAGGAGTAAATGTAAGGGAAGTATGAAGGATGGATGATAAAGATGGATGAATAGAAGAAATGGATAAGAGTGGAGGATAGGGGGGGATAGGTATGTCGGTTTGACTTCCTTTTTCTTTTTCTTTTTTTTCTCTCTTTCTTTCTCACATACATACACATACATACATACACACACACTACTCTTCAAAAACTATTAAAAAAAAAAATTCATACACCACACACACACAACAACAAAAACAAAAAACAAAAAAACCCGACTTCACAAAATTCCAAAAAAAAAAAAAGATGAAAAAATGAAAAAATGAAAAATGAAGAAGAAAAAAAAATGAAAAAAAAACTTCAGCAGCTAACATAACTTCAGAGGCGCGTTAGAACTTCCATTCCCCAACAATACGATCCACGACTCTCACATTTTGTAATCTAATTGACTCACTCTATCACATTACCTTCCTGGTGTTGAGGGGAAGTGAAGGGAGGTGAGGGGGCGAGGCACTGAGGGGAGGGGGAGGTTATGAAGGGGTATGTGAGGTTGTGATGGGAGGGGTGAAAGAGGGGAAGCTGCAAGATAGAATGAGGGAAGGGAGAGGGAGTGGAGAGGGGAAAGGAAGAGTAAGGGGAGGGATTATAGGTACCAAGGGGGCCAAAGGGGGGCGGGCGGCAGGAAGGGAAAAAAGGGGAAAAAAACGAAGTGAGGTAATGAAAAATGAAAGGAAATAAAACACGAGTAAAAGGGAAGACAAACATGCAAACTGAACGCATCAAAGAGTTTATTTGCAACTCAGAAAGAAAACCCCCCCCCAAAAAAAAATGAAAAAAAGAAAACTCAAAAAAACAAAAACAGACGAAAACCAAAAAAATAAATAAATAAAAGAAATAAAACAATAAAAACTGTACATAGAAACTACACAAAAACTGTCGAATGTGAAACAGAGAACGAGAACAACAGACAGAGACAGAGAGAGAGAGAGAGAGAGAGAGAGAGAGAGAGAGAGAGAGAGAGAGAGAGAGAGAGAGAGAGAGAGAGGCGGGAGACAGTTTAGACGAGAACGACAGCCGAGTGTCACATTAGAATACGTAACGAGGCCCAAGTTACCTGGCGGGTGTGCGAGGACGGAAGGAGGAACGGAGATAAAACAGCGACCAAAGGAGGGACGGAGAAAGGGCGGAGGAGGGAGAAAGGGAGAAGAGGGAAGGAAAGGAGGAACGGAGAGAGATAAATCAGAGAGAGAGAGAGAGAGAGAGAGAGACGTAGGAATAATAATAGTAGTAATAATAATAATAATGAAAACGAAATACCACATGGAAAGAAAACAACAACAACAACAACAATAACAAAACACACACACACACACACACACACACACACACACACACACACACACACACACACACACACACACACACACACAAAGCATACTAAAGAGAGAAAAATAAACAAAACAATAAAAGGAAAAGAAAAGGAGAAGCGGATGTGGCAACAAGAACACCGAAGGAGGAAGTATCACTAACAGAAGAAATGAGGAACAGCCTGCGGGGGCGGCGGTAAAAGGAGGAGGAGGAGGAAGGAGGAGGAGGAGGAGGAGGAGAAGAGGTGCTGGTGAGAGGTTTTGGCCGTTGGAGGCACGAGGCAGTGAGGTTCTGGCACCCGTGATGAGTGATGGAGGAGGAGGAGGAGGACTGTGTGTATCTGTGTTCACGCCACATCAAGAAAGGAGGCATCGTGAGTGTGTCCTCGCCTCGCATGCTCTCCTTTCCCTCCACTTACTCTCCTTCTCTCTATTCCTTCCTTCCTTGTTACTATTCTCCTTTCCTATCCTTCCACTGTACTCTCTATCTTTACTATCCACCTCCCTGTTTATCACTCTCTCCTTACCTCCTTCATGCCTTCCATTCCTCCTCATATCTCTCCCCATCATCCTTCCATCAGCTCGTCCCTTCCTCCTCCCGCACCGGAATCACAGTTTGGAGTCCCCGGTCGGCCCGTCACACTCCCTGAAAGTCGGAATTATGATGATAATAAAGAGTGGTGTTGTTTATACAGTTAATCACGGTGAAAGGACCACTTGCTTAATCATCGGCCATTTGTCGCTTACGCCGTGGACCAAATCCCACCAATCAGGAGCGGTTACGGCCTCCAGTCAGCCAGTCACAAAGCGTCCCGGGATTACCTCTTCCCCGGCATCAGTCAGCGGCGCGTAACGTGTCATTTTGCGTCAACACTCCCCAGTCATCATTGTATTAGTGGGCCACGCCATGCAAATTTTGTTATGGCCATTCATTTGCAAGGCGTAGGAGGTGTTTTTGCAGAGCTGTGAAGGTGTTTGTCTGGGGGGCGGCGGTGTAATACATGTCGATTCGTTGTCTAGATTCCTAACAGCGGATGGACGGTAGAGTAGGTGACAGGCGCCGCCCAGCTGGTGTTTGCGGTGGTGAGTGGTGGTGAGTGGTGACATTTGCGACCGCTGCGCCCTACCAGCTGCCGCCCGCCACCTGTCCCATTAAAGTACCGTTGAGCGAGGTGTGCTGGATAAAGGCTTGGCTGTTTTAGCGGCAGACATGTGATCCCCGACCTTGTTGCTGTTATTATTATCATTAATTTTACTCCTCCTCATCCTCCACCTCCTCCTACTACTACTCCTCATCCTCATCCTTATCCTCCTACTACTATTACTACTGTCACTTCCTTGCCCTCCTTTCTCTCTATCTATCTATCTATTTATATATTTATTTAGCTATCTATCCATCTATCTTTGCGTTCTCTTTTTGTATGAGCGTTTGATTACGTTAGTAGTAGCAGCAGCAGCAGCAGTAATAGTAGTAATATTAGTAGTAGTAGTAGTAGTATCATCATTATCACAATCATCATCATTATTCTTGACATTCATAACCTAATTCCGTGTGGTCTGCTGTTGTTGCTGCTGCTGTTGCTGTTGTTGTTGTATATATGTGCGTGAATTAATTTTATGACCAATTAACATTTATAGAACGAGCCTGTAAGAGCAGACACGTATAGTTGAGACCTTTTTAAGAGCTGCGTGTGAGTGACCTTTGGCGCCTCGCGTTGCTTTTGTTTTGCTGCGGCTGTGTTCGAACCACACTGCTTCATTAAACATTACAAACCACAAGCCAGTTCGAACCCCGTGTGTGTATGTGTGTGTGTGTGTGTGTGTGTGTGTCTGTGTGTCTGTGTCTGTGTGTGTGTGTGTGTGTGTGTGTGTGTGTGTGTGTGTGTGTGTGTGTGTGTGTGTGTGTGTGTGTTTGTTTGGAAAGGGTTTGACGCCTCTAAGTGGAGTTTTATATGTGTCAATTACGTCAAGATGGAAGAGGATGTGTGTGTTGTGTTTTGAATGTGTATGTGTGTGTGTGTTTTACTCTCTCTCTCTCTCTCTCTCTCTCTCTCTCTCTCTCTCTCTCTCTCTCTCTCTCTCTCTCTCTCTCTCTCTCTCTCTCTCTCTCTCTCTCTCTCTCTCATTTCTCATCTGTCACCGAGTAGTTTCAAAATGTTCAGAAAAACGCTTAAAAAAATTGAAATATCATGGTTAGCCTTGAAAAGCAGGATGTGTTTCATTGAAGAACATGATGACTGGTGTTTTTTTATTATTATATGTTTAATTATAATCTGCTCGTCTTATAACCCTATCTTGCCATCTTAATTAGTGTTAATGTGTCTTTTTCTTCATTTTAAATTTTATGGTGTCATTGTCATTCTCGTTTTATATTTATTTTTCTTTCTAAGTTTTCATCTTTTTTTCTATTTATTTTTGTATTCATGTTCTCTCACTTCTTCATAGTTCTTATTTAATTCTCATTCTCTTTTAAATTCCTAATCTCTTTCTATCTAGTTCTCTTTTTCTTTTCATAACTCACACACTCTCTCTCATACTCATCTTTTAAATTCCTTTCTCTTTTTATTTACTCCTCATTTTCTCTTCACAATTCACGTATTTACATATAATTCACATAAACATCCATTAAATTCCTATTACTTTTATTTAGTTATCATTTACTCGTTATATTTTCCATTCTCTTTAACCCGCGTTGTCACCTATTAATTCCTGTTCTCCTTCTTCCTGCAGGCGACGCAAGCAACGCCAGTATCGGGTCAGGGGAAGGCACAGAGGAGGATGACGACGCCTCGAAGAAAAACCAGAAGAAGAGGGGCATTTTCCCTAAGGTCGCTACCAACATCCTACGAGCCTGGCTCTTCCAGCACCTCACAGTAAGTACAGAAGGTTATTTTGTTTGTGTGTGTGCTCTCTCTCTCTCTCTCTCTCTCTCTCTCTCTCTCTCTCTCTCTCTCTCTCTCTCTCTCTCTCTCTCTCTCTCTCTCTCTCTCTCTCTCTCAAGCTACATTTTCTGTAATAGTTGTGTTTTTCGTCCTTCATCTAACTTTTTTTTTCCCTCTCTGCCGTATTCTCTTTCTTTCGTATTTTGTATGTCTCTTTATCTCTGTGTGTGTGTCTGTTTTTTTGTTGGTTCTTCTCGTCCTCGTCTGTGTGTTCGTTTGTATGTATGTGTTTCAGCGGGTCTGTCTGTCTGTCTGTCTCCAAGTCTTAGTCGTCGTTGTTTGTCTTCTATCTGTCTGTCTGTCTATCTATCTGTCTGTCTGTCTGTCTGTCTGTCTGTCTCTATAAGTCTATCCATCGCTCTGCTCATCGTTGGTGTGTCTGTCTATCTATCTATCTGTCTGTCTGTTTGTCTATCTATCTATCTGTCTGTCTGTCTGTCTGTCTGTTAGTGTGAGTGACCTTGATGTTCACTTGCAGCCTCAACACACACTTTATTTATAGCGTTCTTCATCCTTTCCATTAAGTGTTACTGTTTATTACTCTGGAGCTCTTGAGAGGCATGAGTCAAGAGTCTCCCTTTAGGGGCCGCGCGGGACCTGCCGAGCCTGGCACTGAAAGCTTCTACTCGGCCCCCACCCCCCTCCCCCATGCTCTCTCTCTCTCTCTCTCTCTCTCTCTCTCTCTCTCTCTCTCTCTCTCTCTCTCTCTCTCTCTCTCTCTCTCTCTCTCTCTCTCTCTCTCTCTCGCACGCACCAACACGCCCATGCACTTGGCGTCACGAGGCGGCTGGGTGACCAAGGTGGGAGGGGGAGACGGGGGCGGGGCTGTCATGCGGTGGAGTGATGGATGACGTGGGTGGGGGCGTGGGTGGGCGGGAGTGGGCGTGGGTGGACGTTAGTGGTGCCGCCGCGGAGAGTCACGCTATGATTTGATGGAGAGTTTTGTGTGAGTTGAATGTTCTGACGCCCGTGACACCCCCCACCCCTTACACCCCGCCCTTCTCTGTCTCTCTCTTTCTTTCTTTGTCTTTCTTTCTCTCTCTCTCTCTCTCTCTCTCTCTCTCTCTCTCTCTCTCTCTCTCTCTCTCTCTCTCTCTCTCTCTCTCTCTCTCTCTCTCTCTCTAACTCCACTACCTACCTTCCTAAACCCACCTTTTGTCCTTACCTTACCTAACCTCACCTTACCTTACCTTACCTCACCTCACCTTACCTCACCTCACCTCACCTCACCTCACCTCACCTCACCTCACCTTACCTTACCTTACCTTACCTTACCTTACCTTACCTGTCTTTGGCGGAAGAACGTGGAAAGAAAAAACTATGAAAGGAGAGGTTGTACTGAACGTGGATTTTCTGCAAGGAAGGTTATGTTAGGTTATGGTATGAGTGTGTGTGTGTGTGTGTGTGTGTGTGTGTGTGTGTGTGTGTGTGTGTGTGTGTGTGTGTGTGTGTGTGTCTCGGGTGGCGTGCAAATAGCTAGATCAGGAACAATTGGAGTCGGCTCTTGTGGTGGGGAGGCCTCACGCGACCCTCTACTCTGACCATCCTTCACCTCCCTTATTATGACACATTTACACTGTACTGGACCTGCCTTCTGCCTGCCTTACCCCCCCAACCCCACCACCACACCCCCACACACCCCACCAGACTTCTGAGCTGCCGAGGGAAGGGTTGGGGTGGGTGGTAAGGGTGTGGGTGAAACAGGGAAGGTCAGGAGAGAGGGAGAGGGTGAGGAGGAGGAGGAGTGAGTTGAGAAAGAGATGAGAATGAGTTAAGATCGTTTTACATCTCTCATAAGTTCACATGTTTATGATGGTTTACTACATACACTCCCTACTAGACGCGCGCGCACACACACACACACACACACACACACACACACACACACACACACACACACACAGTAGTAATAATAAGAAAAACATCGTCGTATTTCTTTCAATCAAGTGAGGAGAAGGAGGAGGAGGAGGAGGAGAAGGAGGACGACGAAGGAGGATACTGAAGCATACATAACACAGAGTAGTACTTGTGTAAAAGCATGTAGTACCATTTTCCTCCTCTCCTCCCCTTCCCTTCCTCCCACCCTTTCCCCTTCCTCTCACCCTGCTATATAGAGAGACTGAGGACAAGGGTAGCAGCGGACATGTATGTATGTATGTATGTTTGTATGTATGTATGTTTGTGTTTGTATAGGTCGTTCGTTAGCACTAAATTTCCGTCCCGTTGCTGTGGCGAGAAGTGGGTCATTGAGATCGGCGTTATAGCTTTCCAATATAGGAGTCGAGCGGGCACCTTTTTCTCCCATGTTTTTTGGGCGGAACCAGCTGAGAGAGAGAGAGAGAGAGAGAGAGAGAGAGAGAGAGAGAGAGAGAGAGAGAGAGAGAGAGAGAGAGAGAGAGAGAGAGAGATGGTAAATCTAAAGAAAGGTAAATGCAATATATTCTAATAATCTTGCAAATTAATTAGGAACAGATAGAAGGATAGAGATTAAGAGGAAAAAAGGAGAGAGAAATGAGTAAGGTGAATGGTAGGAACAGGAGGAGGAGGAGGAGGAGGAGGACACATATGAAGAACAAACAGCAACAGGCATGCTGGTCCTTACGAGGCTGTTTGTGATAGAGACTACATTTTGTCTGGCCCAGGGGTTTTGTTTGCTTTCATCTTCTCGATTTACTTGTGCTTGTACTTAAGTTCAATGACATGTACTTGAACTTGGACATAAGTACAGTCGCCTGTCTCTTTAGTTGTATGTATTTTTCCTCCTCCTCCTCTCCCTACTCCTCCTCCTTCTCTTCCATTATTTATAAGAATATTAAATAAACATAATAATAATAAAGAATGATAGTTAAAAACACCAAAGATATATAATAATTTCTAGGAGGAGGAGGAGGAGGAGGAGGAGGAGGAAGGGACGGAAATCATCACTTAAACTGTGACTGGGCAGCTGTGGCAGTGACGATGGTGGTGGTGGTGGTGGTGGTGGTGAGATGCTGGCTTGAAAAGGAGTGTGATGAGGGTGGATGTAGAGGTGAGATGAAGATGGTGATGATAGAGGCGACAGAGGAAGTGATGATACATATATAGAAATATAGAAGAAGAGGAGGAGGAGGAGGAGGAGGAGGAGGAGGAGTCAGTCTTACTCTTAAACCTCTTGGTAGAATTGGGACAAGAATTTGCTATCATGTCCCTTTCACCATCTATCTTGTTGTGTCTCATTGTTCGTGCCACCCTCCTCCTCCTCCTCCTTCTCCTCCTCCTCTTATGTCCTCCCTCTCACTGCATTTATCCCTCCCTCCCTCCCTCCCTCCCTCCTTCTCTTCTTTGCGTGTTCATAGCCTTAAGAAGTGTCACCGCCCTGTTTTATCCTAAGAATTATCCTTCACACTCGTCATGCCTTCATTCCTTCCTCTTATCCATCAAATTTATTACTCCTGTTCTTCATCTTGTATTTATCTCCCACTCTCGTATATTCACCAATTCGTATCCCTGTGGTATTTTCTCTTTTTTTTTATGTGTCTCTTTTTTTTCTTCTTTCTTTCCCTCCTCGCGTGGAATTCTTAATCCATCCATCACGGGAGAGGGGAAGAAGAGGGGATTCCAGATTCCAGATTCCAAATTTGGGCCTCAGGATCGAAGACATTTGGTAGGCATATCGGATTCAAATCTATGTAAATTTTCCATACGATCAGCAGAGAGGGCGTGGAGTGCCTCTCTCGATGTGTGTGTGTGTGTGTGTGTGTGTGTGTGTGTGTGTGTGTGTGTGTGTGTGTGGATGTGTGGATGTGTAGGTGGGTGTGGACAAGGAAAGTCACCCATTACCTGACACACACACCCATTTTATTCACTCACACACCCACACAAACACACACAAACACACACACACTGAGGCAAGCAAATAGGGAGGGCGGAGGAGGAGGAGGAGGAGGGTGTGAAAGGGGGGGGAGGGAGGGAACACAGTCTTCTCGTCCCTTCAGGAAACCAAACTTTAAAATTTCAATGGGGGTCGCAGGTCGACAGAGGCGGGAAATTTGGAAGTTTCCCTCACATATTGAAATCCAATTTCCGCGGGAGACCGAGTCTATGCCACATCAGAGGACCGGGGGGGGTGTAGAGGGGAGGGGGGGTTGGGGGGGATGGTAGGGGGCGGCACTCCCTCTCTACCTGGCACTCTCACCCTACCTGGCACCCTAACACCCTATTCTTTCCCTTGGGACTTCTCTCTTCCTTCCTGCACCTTCCTCCTCATATCCTGGCACTCTCTTCCTTTTTTTTTTCTCTCTCTCTCTCTTCCTCTCTGTTTCCTTCTTTTCCGTTTAGGACTTTCTCTTCCTTTTCCTCTCCACTCCTTCCTCCTGACATCATCTTCCTTCTTGGTATCCTCTCCTTCTTCCTCGAATCCTTCCTTCTTCCTCTTCCTCCTCCTCCTATTTCTCATAATCTTCCTCATTCGCCTCACAACCCTCTTCTTCCTCTTCCTCTTCCTCTTCCTTTTGGGTCCTTCCTCTCCTCTCCTCTTCTTGGAAACACCCTTCTAAGATCCTACTCTTCCTCTTCCTCTTCCTCCTGCCACCCTTCTCTCCCTCCTTCTTCTCTTCCTCTAGACATCCATTTCCTTCCTGTTTTGCCTCCTCCCTCCTTCTGTTTGCTTGCCTTTCTTCACACTTTTCTTGGTTGCATTTTCTTGTCCTGCTATTCCTTGTGCGTCCAAATATTTTTTCCTCTTGCCACCACTACCTCTCTCTCTCTCTCTCTCTCTCTCTCTCTCTCTCTCTCTCTCTCTCTCTCTCTCTCTCTCTCTCTCTCTCTCTCTCTCTCTCTCTCTCTCTCTCTCTCTCTCTCTCTCTTCTCTTCTCTTATTCCTATTCTTCGTTACAGCATCTTCCTTCTCCCTCTTCCTCCTCCTCTCTTGTTACTTGATATATTTTTTAATTGTTCTTGTTCTATCCCTATTCTTGTTGTCACCTTCCTTCTCTTCTTCCTCCTCCTCCTCTTCTTCTTCTTCCTCTTCCTCCTCCTCCTCCTCCTCCTCCTCTTCCCTCTCAGCAGGAGTTACACACAAGGGAAATAGTTCATAACTTTTGGCCCTCGTGATTAAAGGAAATGAGAAAACCTGTTTGTAATTATTACATTTAGTACAATATAGGAGGGAGGGGGGGGAGAGAGACGAGGGGAGAAGAGGGGAGGGGAGGGGAGAGATGAGGGGACGTGTTGGGAAGAGGAGAGGAGAGAGGGGAGGCGCTCTACAAATCAGAGAGAGGCTGGCAGTTAATACAGAAGGGAAATGAGGAGCAAAGTTTACCTGTTTGGGAAGGAATTAGAGTAAAGTTAGATCGTGTGTTCAGAGTGGTTGAGTTAGGAAGGGTGAGGCGGCCTACTACCCTGCTACATCCTCCTCCTCCTCCTAGTCTTCTTCCTCTTCTTCCTATTAGTATTATTCTTCTTTCTCATCACAAAATCCTCCTCGTTATTGTTTCCTTCCTTTCAGTTCTTCTTGTTCGGATCCTTCTCGTTTTTCTTATTTTTGATTCCTTTCTTCTCCTCCTTCTCCTCCTCCTTCTTCTTCTTCTTCTTTTTCTTCTTCTTCTTCTTCTTCTTCTCCTCCTCCTCCTCCTCCTCCTCCTCCTCCTCCTCCTCCTCATTACCCTAGTATACATTTTCTAACTACATTTCTTCCCTCTTATCCTCTCTTCTCTTCCTTTGCCTAATGATAACCATCTCTCTCTCTCTCTCTCTCTCTCTCTCTCTCTCTCTCTCTCTCTCTCTCTCTCTCTCTCTCTCTCTCTCTCTCTCTCTCTCTCTCTCTCTCTCTCTCTCTCTCAAGCCCCCAGGAAGGTGTATGCAGGATATGGCCAATTGTCACCGCTATAACACTATCTGATTGCCCTCTCTACACCGGATTCCAAACTTGCTCTTCCAATCGATTCTGAAACTCCTTATTGGGGTGCGAGGACGTCTTGTATGGGGCGGTGGTGGTGGTGGTGGTGGTGGTGGTGGTGGTGGAGGATGAGGGAAAGGAAAGGCAAGGAGAAGGAAGGGAAGAGTGTTGTGTTGTGTTGTGTTGTGTTGTTATGGTGATGTGATGTGATAGGAAGTTGTGGTCCTATTGCCTGCTATTATAAGGGTGTGTGTGTATGTGTGTGTGTGTGTGTGTGTGTGTGTGTGTGTGTGTGTGTGTGTGTGTGTGTGTGTGTGTGTGTGTGTGTGTGTGCGCGTGTGTTTTCTTTTTATAACACAATAGTCCTGTTTTGTCTTAAATTTCTATCCTCGCCGTTGTCTTCCTCGATCTATTTTCCTCGTCCTTACTCTCCTCCTCCTCCTCCTCCTCCTCCTCCTCCTCCTCCTCCTCCTCCTCCTTCTAGTATTCTCGTCGTCGCTCTCAGGAACAAACTAGAGTAACAAGGGAAAGTGGGATTAAGTGGGGAGGTCGAGTCTGAGGAGCACTCATGGCTTGTCCTACGCCCACCCCCCACGCCCACCCCCCACGCCCACTCCACCTAAATAATGCATCACCCTTCTTAGTAAGGTCACACACAACCCACCTGAACCACTAACACTAACTTATATCCACTGAGTCTTATCCACGTGGAACCCCTTTCAATTTATCCACCAAAATCCACTCAGTGAGACTCCAATCTTTCTTATGTTTTATTTGTTTATTTATTTTTTACTCCTCATTTGGTTTCGTTTTTAGGCCTCTATTAATTATTATTATTGCCCTTTTTTCAATTTTCCTCCTCACCTACAGCATCTTTTCCTTCTCCTTTTTCCTTTTTCCTCTTCCCTCCTTCCTCCTACGTAGTACATCTGCTCTTCGTGTCCTGTAAATCCAATGAAAACTTCGCTGCACTTAACCCAATGATTTACTGCCTTGCGTGAGTGTGTGCGTGTGTGTGTGTGTGTGTGCGTGAGGGAGTATGTGCGTCTCTCCCAGGATTCAGGGCAGGAGGAGGAGAAGGACATTCCTACATTATTCTGCTCCGCGTTCTAGCTGGAATCCAATTCTTACTCTGGCGTGAAGGAGAAAAATATTACTCACACATTTCTCTCCCACTGAAGCTCGAACGTTTAGTGGCCGACCATAAACTTGTCCCCTGAAGCGTGTGGGCAGACTCCCCTTCAGGGTATCACTTCCTGGGGGCGCCGCAGGTGTGTACTGTGTAGTGAGCGTTGGTGAAGGGCGTCCCAAAGGCAGTGAGACAGGACGCACCACTGTGGCTCCTTCAGGGGGGCGCGGCAGGTCGCTGGTGTTCCCTGGAGGGGCGTCGACGTCTGCCAAGATGTCCGGGGCGGCACCGTGTCCCCCTAGAGAACCTAGGGGGTGGCCTCGCCCTCTGAATTATTAAAGCAACTCACCCAAGGCTAATGGACATGATCACCACCCCTACCCCCCCTACCTACCCCCTATACCCCCCCACCGACCGACCGACCGACCGTCTTCAGCCGCCACCTTGAAAGTGAGGAGTCGCACCGAACACTTCCTCCCCGTTTACAGAGGAGAAAAAGATGAGTCACGAGGGACAGCGGCGTCTTCCCCTCAGGCATATAGATGTGGCGACGGCCGGCGGGAAAGAAGGTGGAGGCGGGAAGGAAGAGGAGGAGGAGGAGGAAGAGATGGAATGTAACCTAGAATGTTTTCCTCGCCGGAGTCAAGATGAAGACGTCAGGCTGAGGGACAAAGGCCTTGGGTGTTGTGCATCTTTTATAACCTGACTCGCCTGCCTTCCTTCCTGACACTCCGAGGCGCCACCCCTCTGAATAATGCCGTGACCACCAGGCGCCGTCACAAGATCAAGGGGCCCGAGACGCCAAAGGGGAGATGCGAAGGACGCGTTAGTGAGGGGAAGGAGCGAGGTTGATGAGAAATGCAGCAACCAATACCAGGGACCAGGGAGGGGGGTGAGGAGGAAGGGATAGGAGGCGAGGGATACACCTGGTGACCGATGGATCCTTATGCAACACCACCACCACCACCACCACCACCACCACCACCACCACCACCACCACCACCACCACCATCACCATCACAACAACAATAGCAAAACAACACTGCAACTTCACTAACATTACACCTGAACCAAACACACATTTCCACTCACTCACTTGTTTGTTTGCGTCACGTTGTTGTTGTTGTTGTTGTTGTTGTTGTTTTAGAGAAAGAAACATCACACACAACATCAATACTAAACACGAAGGAAAAGGAGAAGAAGACCCAGACCAGACCAAGACCAAGACCAAGACCAAGGAAGGTGTATCTAAGAAGAAAACCAGACTTTCCTTCCATGTTGAGCTTCTAATATGTGTGGTTACTTACTTCACCGCATAGACCATACCTCAGTACCTTCCAATTGCCCTCCTCCTCCTCCTCCTCCTCCTCCTCCTCCTCCTCCTCCTCCTCCTCCTCCTCCTCCTCCTCCTCCGTAAGAGCGATGACCTGGACACACACGTCAGTCAATCCGCGGAAACTCCTCAGAGAAAAGGATTCGTGATTATACCAATAAGAATCGACGCGAAGCACAAGCGGCGTGTTCTCATATCCGGTGTTCTAGGGGCGTGTGGCTGCCTCGTCCCTGAGCACCGTGTTCGTCCCTGAAAACACCGTCATTGCGCCGCCAAACCACGGAGCTCCGGTGTTGCAATCAGCTAGCAACACCAGGCTAGGGACAGCGTCTCACTCCCCGCCGTTTGTTAAAGGCGACAAGGGTGAGTGTGAGATGATTATGGTAATGTTGATGGTGGTGATGAAAACTCCTGTCATTCTCGGGAGGGGTGTCAGGGGGTGCTAGGGGATGGGAGGAAGGGTTAGGGGACTGGAGGTGGTGGGGGTGGTGTTAGTGATAGCGGCGATGGTGATGTAGGAGTGATGGTGTCGGTGATAGTGAGTTTGCTCGGCGTGGTAGTTTGTATGCTGACGCTGACGGACTAGAGCGTGTCAGAGTGCGGTGCTGTAATGTGCGGTGAGGTGTACCACTACGCTACGGTACGCGGGGACGAGGCGGCGGGGCGGGGCTTGGAGGCTTGGGGGGGTCGAGGGGAGGGTACAAAGGGATGTGGGGGAGGGTGGGGAGGATGGGGATGTGGCACTAGAGGACATGACTTAAATGTTTGGTTGGCACTGGCACCGTGTGGGTAAATATATTAGTGTGTGACAGGTTGACACTTCTTGGCGTGTTGTGCAAGAGTCGCGTGGCTTGGTGTGTGTGTGTGTGTGTGTGTGTGTGTGTGTGTGTGTATGTGTGTGTGTGCTGTGTTATACTGTTCTGCTGTGTTGTTGCTGTGAGGTTAGTGTCTGCTGTGTCCTCGTGTGTGTGTGTCCTCGTTTTGATGCACACACACAAACGCAGTGCAGTAGACATAGCAGGAGGGAAGGGTACAGGGGCAGGGACAGGGACAGGGTCAGGAGCAGGGGTAGGGAAGGGGACAACAAAGATATGACTCTAGGATAACAGGTGGAACAATAACGGTGTGGAGTGTGTGTGGAGGTGGAACACATGTCACATCAAGTGGAATGGAGCTGGAGGAGGGGAACAGAGTGGAGCAGAGTGGAACAGAGATATAGAAAGGTGGACTGAGGAGGTGGAGGAGGAGGGGGATGTCGGAAGGTGGAGTAGAAGCCCTAGTGTGGCGGGAATGCAGTGTTTACGGTGTGTCTACTGTATGGATTGCAACCTCACAAATAAAACACCCTAGATGATGTCCATTTATTGTCACCTACC
This sequence comes from Metacarcinus magister, assembly GCA_029783475.1. Classification (NCBI taxonomy): domain Eukaryota; kingdom Metazoa; phylum Arthropoda; class Malacostraca; order Decapoda; family Cancridae; genus Metacarcinus; species Metacarcinus magister. The sequence continues at coordinate 459,368 of JAPQNM010000049.1, forward strand.
AACGACTGACTCACAAAGGTCCTATACGCCCCGCCCTTCGCTATGGGTATTGTGTGCCCTCCTGCGGGACTACATTGGGGTTGTTTTAGCTTGGGTGGGTAGGGAGGGGTTGTGTCTGTGTTATGGGGGGCGGCGCTGGTCCAGGCTCGCTAATGGAAGAGAAGTGTCACTTGTTTGGTCTGTCACCCTCCTGACACGTCGCCCGGGGAGCTGCTGTCTCTCCTCCTCCTCCTCCTCCTCCTCCTCCTCCTCCTCCTCCTCTTCCACCTGGTATCACCCTCCTCCACCACTATTCATTCCCCCTCTATTCTCTCTCTCTCTCTCTCTCTCTCTCTCTCTCTCTCTCTCTCTCTCTCTCTCTCTCTCTCTCTCTCTCTCTCTCTTCTCTTTCTCTTTCTACCTGCCTTACCTGCATGTGTTCTGTCTCCCTTCCACCTAGTCTCTCTCTCTCTCTCTCTCTCTCTCTCTCTCTCTCTCTCTCTCTCTCTCTCTCTCTCTCTCTCTCTCTCTCTCTCTCTCTCTCTCTCTCTCTCTCTCATCTACTCTATTTCTTTCTATCTGTAAGCATAATAAGCTTCCCTGTGTTTCTTTCTGGTCCCACACACACACACACACACACACACACACACACACACACACACACACACACACACACACACACACACACACACACACACACACAGTAACTCTACCCTCACGTCATCCTCTGGTACCGTCATCACCTTACCTTATCACGTCTCTCCTGTTTACTATGTCACTTCCATCAAGTTTTTTTTATTATTTTTTATTTCCTCTTATTAGTTTAGTGGATTTGGATCTTCTATTTCCTATCTATTTTTTGTGGAGTGGTGGAGTATCATCAGAGAGGAGTGTAGTGGAGTGAGGGAGGAAGAGGAGGAGTTGTGTGTGGAGTGGAGGAGTGGAGAGGAGAGGATATGCGCTGTATAAGAAACTCCGGTGGATGTGAAGTAATACCCAGGATGTTGAGGGAGGTCAGGGTGACGAGGAGGGTGTGGCAGTGAGGGTGAAGGGGTGAAGGGGTGGTACTGGGCGAGGCAGGGCAGGGCGGGGCAGGGGCAGGGGCGGGGCAGGGCGGGGCTGGTCAGGGGCGGGGCGGGAGCTTGGACACCTGACACAGACAAGAGAAGGATTAGTCAGATATTATTGAGGCAGATTGACAAGTGACACTTTGATTGATGTCTTGTTTCACCACCACCACCACCACCACCACCACCACCGCCACCACAAGGGCGTTAGACAAGGAGACATCACCATTAGACTGCCACTGCAACACCACCACCAACCACAAAGCTCACCACCAACACCAACGCAAGGAGAAGCTCTTTCGTCGCCTCTAAAATCTTGTCACCACTCCGATCATCACTCATAACAGCACCACAGCTTTTGTTTGCAGCCTCGTTGTATACCAGTTGTGTGTGTTCTCTCTCTCTCTCTCTCTCTCTCTCTCTCTCTCTCTCTCTCTCTCTCTCTCTCTCTCTCTCTCTCTCTCTCTCTCTCTCTCTCTCTCTCTCTCTCTCTCATAATAATAATAATAACAATCACACACTATAAACACAAACTCACACCCACATTTATTCCACCTTACAAAAAAAAACAGTCATTCAAAACCTCACCTTACCTGCGTCTACCTTACATCCCTCCCAGCGCACCTTTATATTACCCATACACCCTCAGGTATACCTTTACACCTAACACGACACCTCCCCTCACCCCCACCCCCCCACACACCCTCACCCTATCGCAGCGCCACTCAAAGGGAACGTGTGTGGGGAAGAAGGTAGGTAGAGGAGGAGCCATGGAGGAGGGCGGTGTGAAGGGTCTTATAGTACAATCGACAGTGGATCTCTAAACAGCCTACACGCCACGAGAGGTAGAAAAACAAACCCCCGAGGGTGACAATAGCACGAGCAAACACTCACACTTGTACTCCACACGGCACTTACCAGGAGTCCCACTTGAGTCGAGGGGAAGAGGAGGAGGAGGGGGGATAGGAGAAGGAGAAGGAGTTGTGAGGAAGGAAGGAAGGAAGGCCCCACCGTTTTATTTTAAAGATGCGAGCTCAGAAGGTTCTCTCTCCTCTCTCTCTCTCTCTCTCTCTCTCTCTCTCTCTCTCTCTCTCTCTCTCTCTCTCTCTCTCTCTCTCTCTCTCTCTCTCTCTCTCTCTCTCTCTCATCAAGTCTCGGCTCAGCAGCGTCTTAGAGGTAGATATAATTTAGTCCATAGATTTACCTAGTGAGTTAATAGCAAGGGTTTACGCGGGGAGGGAAGGGAAGGGATTGGAAGCTAAATACATCCACCTTACAATTCAGTAGGGTCGAGAGGTGCGTGTGGGAAGGGTGTTGCCGCCTTCTAGTTTCCTTCTGACGATGTTAACACCAGACGATGACGGAGACGTAAGAGGCGGGGCGAGATGTCAAGGATGAAAGGAATATATATATTTTTTTTACAAATCTCACGTTCTTCTTTACTAATGTTTTTTTTTAATGTTTATTTGGGTAAATCTAATAGAAGTATGTGAGGTTCGTGCTCGTGTTGTGCTCCTTGGTGATCATACTTAGTTTATTTTTGGTCTGGGAGAGGATTGCAAGTCCAAGAAGGTATAATGGACACCGTAAGGGCCCAAGGCTGTTATTTTTTTATCCGTATTCCTTTGCACGACTTGGCGACGGAAACATTTATTCAGCGCGACTCCCCCACAAGGTCTTGAGGGTTTGCAGAGTGACTGGGTGAAAGGGCGAGTTTTAAAGACGAAGATTTATTACAAGATCGATCCTCACACTGGATGAGTTGGCGTTCAGACTGTCATCGAGGGGAACGAATTGGCGTGGAGACACTCTTTGAGGGGACAAGTTGACGATATTCCTGCAGGACGAATTGGCAGTGAGACCAGTTGGCTTGGGGCCGATTTTTTCAAGGGGACGACTTGGCGTGGAGCCGATCTTAGGAGGAACAAGTTGGTGTGTACCCGATCCTTACGGGTGTGTGAATTGGTGTGGGGCGGCCCCTTTTGGGTGACTGAGTCGGCGTGGGTTCGATCTTGGAGTAGGACGAGTTGGCATGAAGCCCATGTTTCAGGGGGACGAGTTGGCGTGGGGCCGATCTATAAGGGAGGGGAAGGGAAGGGAGGGGGGCAAGTTGGCACTGGGTGGGGTTGAAGGGAGAAGGGGACTGGGGGGGAAAGGACCACAGTGTATGCGGGATGGGAAGCTGCCACGGACGCGTTCCAGCTACAAATATTAGCATTCCTGCCATTCCTGATCCGTCCATTACCATTCCAAGCCATAGCTGACCATAATTCTTAATAGTTCCAAAACGTACGTCCCTCTCCTTCTCTCCCTTCCCCTCTTATCAGCGAGTATTCTAGTGGCTTTGAAGAGTATGCTTTCAAGTAATCCATTTGGTGAAGTAAGGAGCCGCTACCCTCACTATTCCAAGTGGAGACCCCATTCCCGACTCCATCCCTCTTCCCTGCCTCCAAATTCCCGCCTCCCAGTTTGTGGAAGGGCGGCGTATTCCTAGCGGAGTCTCGGGGGACGCTGAGAAGACGATAAATCATTGTCACTGTCACGCTGAGAGGGGTGAGGAGGAGGGCGGCCGGGGAGGAGCGAGGGGAAGGTGGAGGGAGAGAACGAGAGAGAGTGAGAGAGGGAGAGAAGAGAGAGGGATAGAGGTCGTGGAGAGCGGTAGGAAAAGAGAAGAGAGGTAGACTGTGTGTGTATGTGTGTGTGTGTGTGTGTGTGTGTGTGTGTGTGTGTGTGTGTGTGTGTGTGTGTGTGTGTGTGTGTGTGTGGTAAAAAATATATGAATAAGGAGGGAAGTGCAAGGAGAAAAGATGTAGGACGATTGTCGAAGAAAAGATATGAGAGAGAGAGAGAGAGAGAGAGAGAGAGAGAGAGAGAGAGAGAGAGAGAGAGAGAGAGAGAGAGAGAGAGAGAGAGAGAGAGAGAGAGAGAGAGAGAGAGAGAGTAAGAAATATGCCTTTTTAAGACGAACATAAGGGTTGAAAGCGCCTCGTCATCTTCATCATAACTGCTCTAGAAACATCATCACACACACACACACACACACACACACACACACACACACACACACACACACACACACACACACACACACACACGAAAGGAAAGACCCAACACGCGTCATACTCGTCTTGTACTCACGCTCACCAGTAAAAAATATAAATAAATAAATAAATAAATAAATAACTAGAACTATCAAACGAAAAGGATCAGAAAAAAATAAATAAACATAGAAAAATGATAAACAATAGAGAACACAAAATCAAGAAGCTATAAGGAGAAGAAGGAGATCAACACACCAACTCAAACTGACGTAATAAGATGGACTTGAAACACTTACTCAACGGGGAGGAAAGAAATACTCTGCAGAGATATTTCGAGGAGGCGTCTTTAATACCTTCCCCAGCAAGCCCGCGTCAGGAGGCTCAAGGAGGGGGGTCACAGGGGAGGCAGAGGGGGGGAAGAGGGAGACTCGTGACCCCTCCTGGTTGTTCCCGCGGGTCCATAACGCCACCAGCCCAGCTCATTTGCATATGGAAATGAGCCTTGTTGCATGCCTGTCACAACCGCCGCATATTGTGTCTCGGCCCCGTTGACGTGAGGCGGCTACCCAACGCCCGCCCCGTCCACACACACACACACACACACACACACACACACACACACACACACACACACACACACACACACACACATACACATACATACATACATACACATATACATACATACACGGTCATCGCCACTCGCTGTCTCCGTCACCGCCACCTCCGTTAAGTTTACTCACAGACTCACTAAGCCTCTCTGTGTTTATTTACATCACTACTGCCACTCACTCATCACTCTCACTGTCACTCATCACTCATCATCACTAGCATCACCATAGCATCACCCAAAATGTCTTTCTTCTGCATGGGCGGTCATTGCTCTCATTCTTCTTTAATTCTTAGGAGAAAACTTGCCTTATTCTCCATACCGAAGTGAGAATTTATATACAACCTTAGACTATTATTATTATTATTATTATTATTATTATTATTATTATTATTATTATTATTATTATTATTATTATTACTACTACTACTACTGTTACCATGCACCTAACATTTTCTTTCCCCTTCTCCTCTCCTCCGCCATGCAACTAACTAACTAACTAACTAAGCTCCCCCTGGAAAATAAAAAAAAAAGGAAAAGAAAATGAATAAATAAAAAAAGAAAACGCGCTTCTACGGAACATGAAATAGACGTTATTATTATTTTTTTCAAACCCTTTAAAACATCACCTTATTTTTGATGCCTTTCCGTTTACCTTCGGATCGTATAATTTCCCGCCAAAACCTGCACTGGATCGCCGCCGCCGCCGCCGTTATTGTTGTTTCTGTTCACCCGTTTTTCTTCTCATTTTACGTAGAGCTAAGAGAAAGGGAGAAGAAAAAAAAAAAGTTCACCCATTGCAAACCAGTCCAGCACATTTTACATTTAACGTTTTGAGAAGCGATGAAAGAATAAAAGACAGCAGTTAACAGCACCGACAGACTAACTGACAGCTAGACAGACGTGCGTATACAAGCAGTCCGAGTGGGTGGGGGGGGAGGGGGAGGAGGGGGTAAAAAAAAGTGTATATAAAAATGAAATAGATCAGGTGGAATTTTTATTGTTCTCAGCCAGGTACAGCGGGGAGCCTCACACCACAAGACACACACACACACACACACACACACACACACACACACACACACACACACACACACACACACACAGACAGACGCACGATACACATACAGACAGACAGACAGACGGGCAGACAGAAAGACAGGCATGTAAACAGGAGTGTGGATATGTGAACAGACTGACATCCATCGCACCTTTGTGAAAGATAAACAGAATTACTTTGTGACTCTCAGGGAGGGGAGAAATGGAAGGAGAGAAAATAAAGATGGAAAAGAGAGCGTGAGAAGCGATAAAGACGATAACCTTAGAATAATAATAATAATAATGGAGAGAAAGAAAAAGAGAAAGAAAGAGAGAGAGAGAAACATACACACTAAACTGAAAAAAACATCCATATTCACCACCTCTCTCTCTTTCCTTCTTTCTCATTTTTTTTTCTCTTTCTCTCAATTCCTCTCTTTCTCTCTTTGGTATTATGTACACACTCTATCTACATGTGAATTGTCCTCCCCTTTGTCCTCCCCTTTGTGTCCCCTTTGTGTCCCCTTTGTCCTTGTGTATTTATTTGATTGTGAGCGTCTGGGTGGCTGGGTTGGCGTATCATTGTCCCTCTAAGTGCTAGATTTGCACGTCAATACGCTCATGATATACAAAAGAACCGAAACCGACTTGACACTCTTCTCATTCCATCCCGGTTCAGTTCGGTTCAGCGTGGGAGATGAGGTGGTGGTGGTGGTGGTGGTGGTGGTGATGGTGGTGGTGATGATTGGGTCATTTTAGTGTTTGTGTTTTGTCTAGTGTGAGTTTTTGTCTCTCTCTCTCTCTCTCTCTCTCTCTCTCTCTCTCTCTCTCTCTCTCTCTCTCTCTCTCTCTCTCTCTCTAATGGGAAATAGGGTGTATTGAGTGTAAATGAGTTAGTGTTTTTTTAGTGTTTCGTTTTTGAGTGGGAGGGAAGGTTAATGGCAGTAATACGATTCATTATGATACTTGATGAGAGCTGAATTGCTAAACCTTTTTTTTTTTTTTCATTATTATTTTCTAGTACCAATTCATACTCTCTCCCATATTTTTTTTGGCTATTATACTCATTATATTTTCGTCGGATCGATCACCTGACTTAACGTGTATATTATTATTATTATTTCCACTTTTTAACCTAAAATGTCCACTTGACTTGTTTGGGTTTACATTGGTCAGATTTGGCTTCAATATGACCTCATTATGGGATACGTGCGGCTAATTTGGTAAACATGACCCGTTTTTACCACCCTAGCAACGGGGCAACGCAGTCATTTTATCGTAGGTTAGGTTAGGTTAGGTTAGGTAAGGTAGGATAGATAGTGGTGTACTGGTCTCCTATTTTCTCTCTCTATTTCCTGTATTCATGGCGTGGGTTGGCTGGGAATGCTGCCCAGACAAGCTTAAAGACGAAAGAAAATGTATTCGAAGGCAAACAAATACGTGAGGGGGAGCTACGATATATATTTATGTCATGTGTTACGTTTGCATCAATTGGACGTCTCGCAAATATTTACACAGTTTCGGCCTCTCCGCGCTCAGGGACGAAGGAGAGAGAGAGAGAGAGAGAGAGAGAGAGAGAGAGAGAGAGAGAGAGAGAGAGAGAGAGAGAGAGAGAGAGAGAGAGAGAGAAAATAGCCTTTTGAAATATGGATGTGTTATATGGTGTCGATTAAGTAATGTTAGTTAAGCCTCACTATTCAAATTTTGTCCTTGAACTGCTTGCTATGAAGACCTATTTAGCTTTTTTCGCCATGCTGAAGGTTATAAAGTTACTATAATATATCTATTAGTAGTAACAAAAACGGTAATTAATGTATAGTCTATAGATAAACCGAAGTATCTAGTGTATGAATTAAAAACACAAAGAATAGAGAAGTCACCCCTAAAATAATGTTGTAACCCCGCCGCCGTTCTCTACTATCCCGTCCTTCCCTTTCCATCGTAACTCGTTCTCAAGACACTTCCTGATCAGCAAGGAACAGGAGGCTAACCACACCGTACCACACCGTACTTTCAGCTGTATTTCATGTAGTTTGTGATCCCTTTGTGTAGGAGATTATCGGTGGCTGTGATGTGTTGGGGAAGTATAGAAGAATGCAAATTAATACCCTGAATACAAAACTTCCTGGTTCCCGTGTTCGTGTGAGTGTATATGTTGGGAGATGCTTTGTCCCTTCTCCCTCGCCGCCACCACCACCACTACCACCACCACCACCACCACCACCACCAGGAGGACGTTCACTGCCGTTTCACTTCGATCAGGCGGCGGGGAGGTGACGGGGATGCGACAGGGGACACAGCTTTCTCGCCCCGTCCGAAATAATCTGAGGTAGCGCCGCCCTCCACTGATTGTTGCGTTGGGGGGAGGGACGCGGATAGACGCACATGCACGCACACACACACACACGCGCGTACATATACACATACATACACGCACACACGCTCACAATTTCGGTGATGTGGAGGAGGAGGAGCAGGAGGAGGAGGAGAGAGGATGCGGGTGTGTGTTTGTGTGTGTGTGTGTTTTCCTTCATTCTGTCCCTTTCCACGACAACATCGGACGCAGGGACGCCTCATTTTCCTTCCTTTAGCTCCTCCTCGTCCTGCGCCTCACGATGCCTTACCCACCTGAGCCTCACAACGCTGCAGGGGACACGTAGGAGTAGCAGAAGGCGGTAACGAAGGAGGAAGTAAAGAGCGCAGGTCCTCTTCTTACTCTATGTCCCCTGAACGCTGGTTTTAGGGGCGGCCTCGAAGCTAAACACAACCTAACACAGTATCATCCCTCCGACCCTGCGACTCAATGGATGTATGGCTTGAAAAACTCTCTTTTTAAAATGAACATCGGGGACATATGTGTCGGTGAAAGAGCCAAAATGTTTAACAAAACTTGGGAGGGGAGGGAGTCCGTAGGGGAGCGATGGAGAGTGAGAGAGGGAGGGAGGGAGAGAGAAAAGGATGAAGGGAGGGTGGTGGGAGAGGAGGGTGGAGGGAGGGAGGGAAGGTCTGCTTGGGAGTCGTTCTATACACTCGTTTATCGTTCATACTTGTGCTTTGAGTCACCCCGACCGTGTGTGTGGTGCCGCTTGTTACTCAAGGTCGCTGCTGATTGGCTACACTGCTACTACTACTGTTACTACTACTACTTATGATACTATTACTACCACTACTACTTCTACTACTGATATTAAGATGCAGCATATACAACTACTACTATTACTATTACTACTACTACTACTACTACTACTACTACTACTACTACTACTACTACTACTACTACTACTATTTACTATCGTACTACATTTATCATCATCTCTACAACAACAACTGCTACTCTTGTTAACAGTAATAAAAGCTTAACGCATTATACAGTTTCTTTTTCTTCATTAGTGTACATGGATGAATACATTTGCATTTAATTTATTTTGTATGTCGCTGAATAATTAATGGAAGTTTATTTAGTATGCGAGTATGTTGTTGTTGTTGTTGTTGTTGTTGTTGTTGTTGTTGCGTTGACTTCAAAAAGGTTTATTGACACTTGCTCCAGAAGGCAGTAAGGGTTAATGATAGTTGTTTAATGATAATATAGAGGTCCTGTTTAGATTAAGTTTATATTATTTGTATTTTTTTTATTTGCTATCTCAGTATTCACGTGTATTTTTTTACTAATTATATATATTTGAAAATGTAATGGTAGAAGTAGTTTTTCTTTTATATATATTATTTAAGTCATTGTATATAAGTATAGGAATGACTTATTTATCATTAACAATCATGACTATTTAATGCATTTGATGTCATAACTAAAGGAACACATTCTTATCACCCTATCATCCTGACCATCACATCCCCCACCATCAGCATCCTTATCACCACCATCACCACCATTATCACCACCCCTCACCAGATTGTGTCTCACCTCACCCTCCTCTCTATCTCCCCCCAGCACCCGTACCCCTCCGAGGACCAGAAGAAACAGTTGGCTCAGGACACGGGCCTAACTATTCTCCAGGTCAACAATTGGTGAGTAGATGATCTTCTTCCTACACACGTCACGGCCTTAACTCGCGCCTTAAGGGGACTCGCGAACTGACTGGAGGACCGCTTCGTAATCACAGCCAATTCTATACCCCCCAAAAAAATGGTTCAAAAAATACAAGAAAAAATGTTTCAGCCTTAAGCCTCTAGATTTCCATGTAGTTAAAAGTGGCTGTGTGTGTTTGTGTTTGTCTGTCTGTTTGGTCCCTTCACTCCCCTTGGCGCGAGTTCAAGGTCAAGTCGTGGCCTTTTCTTTTTTGAGTATATTAGTGTTTATCTTGTGCTTCACTGGAATTGAAAGAGCCGAGCGTCATCCCGCGTCTTGTTCCGAGGGTCCACGTGTCCCTCGGTGCTCTGGCGGACAAAGACGGAACCACAAGACCAAGATTTCCTCACCACCGGACACAGAAGCGAGATAAAAAATTGCGTGGAAGATTTGGTTGGCAATCTTCCGCCGTCCATGTATCATTGTGTGTTAGACCGATTGTGAGAGTGAGAACCTAAGTGAGGGAGGGAAGGGAGGGAGGGGTAAGGGGTGGAAGGAAAGGGAAAAAAAGGCGCCAGGAAGCTGTAATGAAAGAGTTGTTATGTCCTTCAGAGGCCTGACGAGGAGCTTAATCCCTGTGAAGTGTTTGCTCTCGGCCAATTCCAGTAGTGGGCACTCGGGGAGCGACAAACAAAAGCTCCTCTGAGATAATGTTGTCCGCAGTGCCGTGTGCTTTCGTTATTACGTTGGCATTGTTGGGCTTTTAGTGCCTGTCGCGGCCCAGAGAGCATCGGCCGCCCTCCCCGCCGCCATCGCTCATGTCCCCCGTACCCTTCCTATCGATTATCAAGACGTAATATTTTGGGAAGGTCGTGTCTCCAGTGAGTGGAGGCGTCGGGGTCGCCATTGATGGTCACCCAGCAGATCAGAACTAATTGCTATTGATGATTTCTGGTCGAGCGAAGATTACGCTGTAACACTTTGGCATCAATGGTCGCCCGAGGGATCCTTCTGCCTTTGTGTTGGTTCCTTGGCGACGGAGGGAGAAAGGCGGCGTGATGGAGGTGAGTCCCGCGCTACCCTGCTCCCGGGGCTCTGTTAAACGTGCACCACCTGTCTCCTTCCTACAAAAGACCCGACATTTCTCCACTTAAGAGCATCGCGTACCACTTAAACACTTACATCATTAGTCTCAGTGCATCCTCAGCCTCCCTTTGAGTGCCTTGTGTACCACTTAAGTGCACAACATCCATGCACCCTTTCCCAGCCAGCCAGCATATCACTTTCCGCGTCTCCTCACTTTAATTTGCTTCGAACCTCCCTGAAAAGGCTGCGTTGTGTTGGTGGCGCCGAGGCACTTCTGGGAAAAAGCCCGACGCGCAATATTGGCCACCGCGGTGTTGTTGTTCCGGGGAGCGGCAGGAATAAAGGCGAGGAATGATGAACGAAGGTAATTTGAGGGTAGGCAGCGGCTCGTCCTGTCCCTCCCCTCGCCGGCCGCGCTGAGAGAGGGAAGATCTGGTGTACAGGGAACCACACCTCGAAGGATGAGTCGCGGGGTGTAGGAAATGAACTGGAAGGATTTATCTGGAGAGGTACTGAGACGGATGTGAGGAAGGAGACAGGGGAGAGAGAGAGAGAGAGAGAGAGAGAGAGAGAGAGAGAGAGAGAGAGAGAGAGAGAGAGAGAGAGAGAGATTAGTGTGAAAGACAGGTGAATGATGTCTTCCCTAATTTCACCAGCACAGGTAAACCCATAGCTCATCCCCCTTAGTAATAATAATAATAATAATAATAATAATAATAATAATAATAATACCAAGAAAAGAAAACGAAAAACACATTATATACCTTACCACGCCGCCCCCCCAAAAAAAAATATCTACCTTGAAAATATCTTGATACATAACAATAACAAATAAATAATAAAAAAAAAGGAGATAGAGATAGAGAGCGAGAGTAAGCTTAAGCCTCCCTTCGAGACCTAAAATACATACACCAACAGACAGACAGGAGGTCGCAGCTACTCGTGTCTGGTGTTCCTCGTCCCCAAAGTGAACAAATTGACAAGTAGAGAGGGTTTTCCGACCGACGGCGATCCAGGCTTTGAATACTGGTGGCAACATTCCAGAATCCTCCCCTTTTTTTTATATACACATTTTCCTGGGGTAGGCGCGCGCTAGAGAGAAAGAAAGAGAGAGAGAGAGAGAGAGAGAGAGAGAGAGAGAGAGAGAGAGAGAGAGAGAGAGAGAGAGAGAGAGAGAGAGAGAGAAAGGGCCGAGTTTCAATATAGTATTTGTGTTTGCATATTTGGAATAGTAGCGTGAGGTGAGGTGAGGTGAGGCGGGCAGGGCAGCGTGGCGTCAGCGTGAGGGTATGCTGGAAGGGTGACTGGAACGCGAGACTTGACTGCACAGACGAAAAGTGCGAAATAACTGAACTGCCTGTTGTAAGGGGGGAGAAGAGGGGGGGGGGAGTTAGTTTGTTGCCTGCCTGTTAGTTAGTTAGTGTCTGTAACGTAACGTAACGCTAAACTGGACTGGATTTTAGTGGTTTAGTGGCTTGCAAACTGAACTCTTTCCTTCCTTACTTCATACGTCTTCAAATACCTTAATAATAATAACCTTGAACTGACACGACTTTAGAAACCACGAAATAAAATGAGTAAAAAAAAAAACTACCATTAATAAACTTTAACCTTGAAACTCAAACTGGAACCAGCCCATCAAGCCGCCTGGAAACCTGTGAGTGACCTGAAACTTATGAACTGCGACCTGGAATCCTTGGAATGTGACCTGAAAGCCTTGAAATGTGACCTGGAAGCCTTAGAATGTGACCTGGAAGCCTTGGAATCCTTAGAATGTGACCTAAGAGCCTTGGAAAGTGACCTAGGGCTGGAAATGTGACCTGGAAGCCTTATAATGTGACCTGGAAGCCTTGGAATGTGACCTGGGGGTTGCAAATGTGACCTGGGTCTGGGAAGGAGGTGACCTGAAGGCAAGGCGGGGCTAGTGGCGGTCAGGGGCCAGGAAAGGGCGCCGAGTGTGCGATGGAGCGTGCCGAGTCCTGGAACTAATGACCCAGAAACTTTCCTTCCCCTCGGCTAAGAGACGACGCTAATGGCACGGAGCCCTCCCCTCCTCCCCCTTCCTTCTCCTCCTTCCCCTCTCTCTCTCTCTCTCTCTCTCTCTCTCTCTCTCTCTCTCTCTCTCTCTCTCTCTCTCTCTCTCTCTCTCTCTCGGTCTCTGTCTAGTGTATTTGTTTGTTTTATTGTTTATGGCTTTTATAAGTTTGTTTTTTATTTTATCTTTCTTGTTGTGTCATATTATCGACGTCCTTCATCCTTACTTTGTCTTGTCGCAACACAATTGACGCAACATAATACTAGCAACACCGTGCAAGCCAAGCCAAGCCAAGTAACAGGACAACACAACACAACACAACACAACACAATACAACACATCGTAAATCAACCTAACCTAACACAACATGACACTCAACGCCTCACACCCGTCAGTACCTCCACGCCACGCCACGCCACGTACAGACACGCCGCCATGCCACCTCCACCAAGAACAACAACACAAGCTCCTCCTCTTCCCTCGCCGCCCTCCACGCACCCTCCTCCCGTTCTCCGACCATCACGACCCTCAGACGCCATTCTTCGGGTCTTCAGCTCTTAGCCAAATTAAAACTTATGTTAATGACGAAGCTTCAGCGCCAAGGAATTAAGCAATTACCCGTGAAGCGTGAGAGGGATCGACTGCCGACTGCCACGACCCCCTGCCCGTCTCTGCCTCGCGTCGGCTTTCCCTGGAACGCGGCTTTTATGAGGCTCCTGATGGGTTGAGGCGAACTTACGAACTCCGTGATGGGTGAGCGAAGTCATTGCCAATCTCCCTAGGTGATCCTTGGTCAAGTGGCGGGAACTTCCGGCTGATAGAGGAGCGAGGGAGCGAGACGACCCTGGGAGGTGCAAGGAGAAGGGGCAGGAGGAGCACCGCCCACCCCACGCCCACGCCCTGAGACGTGCTGATATCCTTGAGTTACGTTAACGTGAGGCTCGTGAACGGTGCGGTGTTTGAAGGAGACAAAGGAGTCGCTCTTCGGGGTGTTCTTGCGCCTGATGGAGTTTTTTTGTTGGTGTGATGGTGTGGTGGCTGCGTCCCTTGGCTCCCTGGCGTCCCTCCCACGTCCCTCGCGTGTCCCTTGGCGTCGCCGTTGCTGCCATGCCCACCCAAGGCCCTGCGGCAGGAGGAGGAGGTCCTTGGGGAGCCGCAGCAGCAGCCAACAGCTGTAACACGCGCGCGAGGCAACACTTGCTGTTTGTTAACCAACTTTAAATTGATTGTCTTTAGTTCTTAACTCTGAAGAAATGTGAGGGGAAGGGGGAAAAGTTTTAAAACTTCCCCCAGAGCCCCTCGCCGGACGTGCAATAAAACAAAGTAATTGGATTCAACTTTGGGGAATTTTCATTGTGCCGGGATAAAGCGGCGTGAATTGTGCACCGCCCGTCTTAACTTTGGGGAGTTTTACCCCACGAATTTTAGCGGACCTGTATTATGCTCACCTGGCACTATTTCACACATTTTTGTTCCTGATAAACTCGGCATGTGTTCGAGGGCGAGGTGTGGCGGCCAGGTGTGTGTGTGTGTGTGTGTGTATTACGTACACACACACACACACACACAGGGCTTCTTTCTATTTTTGTTTGTGTCTTTGTGTTATTTTTCCTCGACGTCTGATATAACCTTTGTCTGTGTGTGTTTTTTTTTTTTATCTCTTTCTCTCTTTCCATCTGCTGTCTGTTTCTTCTCGCTCTCTTTCCCCCTCCTCCTTTTTTTTCCCTTTTAAGAGGAAGGAATGTTCTGAGAAAGTTTGTTAATTGAAACTGGTGGGTGCGTGGCCAGGCTCTTTAATTCTCCTCCTGTTCTTCTTCTGTTTCTATTGCACTTCCTCTTATTCCTTTCTTTCTTAATTCTTTTGTGCTCCTCCTCCTCTTCTTGATCTTCTTATCTGTCACCTGTTCTTCGTTATCTGGGTATTGTATTTTATTGTTTTTTTTTTTATTGTCTTGTTCTTGTTCTTTATTCTTATTTCTTATTCATTCCTTCCTTCCTCTATTCCCTTTCTTCTTTTTTATCCCTTGCATTGTCACGTCTCCAATATCTCGCATTTCCTCAATTATCCACTTTCTTTTATTCTCTCTTTCTCTCTTTTTCTACCTCTTGCCCTTTGTCTTCTTTTTCTTTTTCCTCTTTTTTCCTTTCCCCTCTGCGTTATCACTGTCCTTCCTTCTTCCTTCCTTCGCTTTGCTGCCCACTGACCCAATTTCAGGAAGCATCTTCATAACATTGAGAGAGAGAGAGAGAGGAACAGCAACAGGAGGAAGAGAGGGAGGAAGAATATATGAGAGATAAAAGCAGGAGAGAAGAATGAAAGGATGTAAGAAAAGACATAAATAATTGGTGTGTTTTAATAATGTTCGAATGACAATAATACAATAAGTTTATCAAAAGCAACATGGAATTCATTCAAATATTCAAAACAAAACGAAAGAAAAATGGGATGGCGTTAAGTAGAGGCAATTTGGTACTACTTGATTGCTCTCTCTCTCTCTCTCTCTCTCTCTCTCTCTCTCTCTCTCTCTCTCTCTCTCTCTCTCTCTCTCTCTCTCTCTCTCTCTCTCTCTCTCTCTCTCTCTCTCTCTCGTACATAAGAGAGAGAGAGAGAGAGAGAGAGAGAGAGGTGAAGGAAGGTAGATCTTCATTGTGCTAAAAGCCTATAACACCGACCGCCTCCCTGACTAATGTTATGCATTAGACTCCACTGCTGAGGGGATTCCAAGGCCTGAGAAGAGGAACCAAGGATGCTGAGAATTGGGCGAAGACTCTTTTCTCCTCCTCCTCCTCCTTCTCCTCCTCTTTCTCCTCCTTCTCCTCGTCCTCCTCCTTCTCCTCGTCCTCCTCCTCGTCCTCCTCCTCCTTCTCCTTCTCGTCTTTCTTCTCCTCCTCCTCCTTCTACTGATCTTATTTCATTGGTTTCGTTTTTATATTATTCCTCAATCATGTACTTTTCTTCTCCTCCTCCTCCACCTCCTCCTCTTCTTCGTCTTCATCCTCTTCTTCTTTTTCTATAGTACACCCTTCACGTCTCTTTGTATCCCATCTCCCCTCTTTCCTTCCTAGACATCTTTCCCTATATCCCTCCCTCCTCCTCCTCCTCCTCCTCCTCCTCCTCCTCCTCCTCCTCCTCCTCCTCCTCCTCCTCCTCCTCCTAATGATCCTCGGCACCTTCCTCATGAATTTATTAGAAAACTCCACTTATCTCCGCATTAAGCCAGCACGCAAGAAACTTCCTCTCAATTGAATGTAAGGCTCTGGGGAGAAAAATGAGCGTTCTCTCTCTCTCTCTCTCTCTCTCTCTCTCTCTCTCTCTCTCTCTCTCTCTCTCTCTCTCTCTCTCTCTCTCTCTCTCTCTCTCTGTCTCTTCGATGGAATAGCGTTATGGGGGTGAAAACCGGAAAATGTGATAGGAAATGGATGCTCTGAGAGACTGTATCAGGGAGAGAGAGAGAGAGAGAGAGAGAGAGAGAGAGAGAGAGAGAGAGAGAGAGAAATGAAAAACAAAAACAACAACATGAGCTTAAAACTTTCCTTACATCAAATTCATCATCTTGTCGCTCCTCCTCCTCCTCCTCCTCCTCCTCCTCCTCCTCCTCCTCCTCCTCCTCCTCTTTGTAGTGGGTAAGAGAGGAAGTCAATAAATTTTCTATTTTATTAATAATTAAGTATAAAATCAAGCACATGACAGATAATTGAAGCAATAACACAAAGTAAGCAACACTCTCTCTCTCTCTCTCTCTCTCTCTCTCTCTCTCTCTCTCTCTCTCTCTCTCTCTCTCTCTCTCTCTCTCTCTCTCTATCACTGCGGGAAGAAGAAGAAGGGAGAGAGACGAAGAGAAATATGGGAAGAAAGATGAGAGCGAGTAAATAAAAGTGTTGAGGGGAGGTAACGCCAAAGCAAGAGTGAAAAGGGAGACTCAACCATACACGGAAATAGAAACAGAATAGGAAGAAAAGGGAAGAGAAGGAAGAAGAAAGTGTTGATACGTAATAATAATAATAAATAAATGTGGTAATTATAGATGAAATGATGAATAGCAAATAATATATTGTAGAGAAGAGGTAGAATGTAGAACAAAACATTAAGAAAGAGAGAGATAAATCAAAAAGATAATTCACAATAGGAAATAATAATAAATAAAAGACAAGTTATAAGAATAAAGTCAATTTCCCTAAAGATTAAAAAGAAAAAAATATCACAAAACTGAGAAAAAGAAAATAAATGAAAAAAAAAAATTAGGCAATTATCTAAGCCTAAAACTATCACGTAAACCCATTAAAGAAAGTGAATAAATAACAACAACAATAAATAACAAGAGAAGAGAGAAAGAAAGAAAAAAAATAGATAAACACAATGTACTAAACTTCTGGGATGTATGAGAGAGTAAAGAGGAACAGGAGAAGAACGAGGAAGGAAAGAGAGGAGGAGGAAGGAGGAAGGAGGGAGGAGGAAGGAAGAAGGAGGAGGAAAGAATAGCGGAAACCACAAATAAACTAACAGGGAAGAAGAGAGGAGTTGAGAAGAGTGAAGACAAATACGAGGAAGAGGAACAAGTGAGGTGGAAAAGAGGAAGGAAGAAGAAATGTGCGTTTAGGAAAGCTTACAAGTGAACAAAACAGAGAGAGAGAGAGAGAGAGAGAGAGAGAGGAGAGAGAGAGAGAGAGAGAGAAACACGTAAGAGGGGAAATAAGAGGGAGGGTTGAAGGGGAAGGCTTTTGGGAGGCAATGGAGTGAAAGAGAGAGATGGGCGCTAGAGGGAGGAAGAGTTAAAATGACACTCTAATTAATTCATTATTCGTAGCCACAGTAGGTTGATGCTGTGTTGGGGAAGGTGGTGGGGGGGAGTTGGGGGGAAGTTGGGGGGGGAGGGAGTTAGTTAATCAGGTGGTATTGTGTACATTTACCTGAGCCTCTTACCAAAAGGTGATATTTTCCCTAGCGTGACTGATCTCATCTTAGCGCGGAGCAGGTGTTGTCAAGTGTTTTCCTCCTCCTACTCTTTCTCTCTCTCTTTTTTTTCTTCTCTCTCTTTCTCTCTTTTTTTCTCTTCTTATGTGCCTCGTCATCACACTCTTATCTCCCTTTCTCTCTCTCTTTCTGTCTCATTCTACCTTCCTCATCCCCCTCTTTTTCCCTCCCTCCCTTCCTTTTCCTCCTTCTCAATCTCCCCCTCCAATTCTTCTATCTCTCCATCAGTCCCCTTCCTCTCTCTCTCTCTCTCTCTCTCTCTCTCTCTCTCTCTCTCTCTCTCTCTCTCTCTCTCTCTCTCTCTCTCTCTCTCTCTCTCTCTCTCCCCTCACTTCCATCTCCTCTCCCTCTCTCTCTCCCTGGTCGTAATGTTGTTTCATTTTATGCACTTCGCCCGCCGCTGCGATTTGATTAATTACCTCACTCACGTTATTCTCGCCGAGAGAGAGAGAGAGAGAGAGAGAGAGAGAGAGAGAGAGAGAGAGAGAGAGAGGGAGAGAGGGAGAGAGGCCTTTGAATTTATTTGCAACGTAAAATAAGGTAAATAGATTTCAAAAAGAAGTTAGAAGATAGGAAACAGTAAAGAAAGAAAGAATATAAAGAGGGAGGGATAGGGTGTTAGAGAGAGAGAGAGAGAGAGAGAGAGAGAGAGAGGAGAGAGAGAGAGAGAGAGAGGAGAGAGAGAGGAGAGAGAGAGAGAGAATGGTGGTGCAAAGATGGAGAGAGTAAGTAGAAAGGATGAAGGAGGGAGGAAGGGAGGGAGGGTGCCAGAGAGGGAGACAGGAATGGAGTGAGAGAGAGAGAGAGAGAGAGAAGGAGGGGAAGAGAGAGGAAGGGGAGGTAAGGGGAAGGGGAGGGGAGGCACCTTAATGTAATGGGTGGCAGGAACGGTTCAGGAGCTGTGGCTGGGAATTAGACTCCCTCACTATGCAAATTTATTTAAAGTGACGAAATGGTTATCGGTTTATGCTGTGGTGGTTCTTAATACAGTTGAAGGATTTAATATTAATAAAGCAAAAAGGTATTAGCATATTTAAATCGGGTGGCGTCCGCTCTCTCTCTCTCTTTCTCCCTGGGTCCCGGGAGCCATAACTTCATTCAGGTTAAGTGGGTTCCTTCTCGCATTTGACACTGCTTGTAGGTAACTGGAAAATACTGGGAGATGGGCGAAGTAATATAGGGCGGCGAGGGAGGGCCCCGCCGGCTAAATACATCAGCTCGCCACGACTAAAAATCGGGTCAAGTCATCCCGGGCGGGGAAATACGAGGGGACGAGGGAAGAATTTGATTAACTTTGGTTTCCAACGCACTTAAACTAATTTACTCCTGACTTCTGGCTACCGAGGCTCCTTTGTGACCATTTCCACGCCCCTGCCCTCAAGGAAACGTTGAGCAGCTCCCTATAGAGGCCGCCAGGCGCTGCGTCTTTGTCCCCTGCAGCTTCCAGGAGGCGGGGAGCAAGGCGGACCGACAGCGGCGCGGGGTGGCAGCGGTAGCAGCGGCAGCAGCAGCAGCGGCGGCGGCGGGCCAGGAAAGCGGTGGTGCAGTTTATTGGTCTCAGTAAAACACGGAGACACAAACGACACTCACTGTCTGTAGAGAAAAAATGAATCAAACTAAGAGAGGCGGCGGCGTGAGCGGCGGCCACGGAGGGCGGCGAGCGGCGTATCCGTGGCCGCGGCGCCGCCCCTCCCCTCGCCGCGCCGCCAACGCCTCGCCCGCCATCTGGGACCCGAGATAAAAGCGCATCGCCCGCGCACCGACCCCTTTAATGATCAGTTGAGGGGATTAGAGTCGGTATGAAATGGGATTAAATATTATTAAATGGGGCTTAAACTAAACAAACTGGGGGATCTGGACCGCAGCAAAGGCGCACCACGTTTGATGTGTTGAAGGGGTGAGTTGGATCACAGTCGGCTGCTGATGAGGCGGCCGCCGACTCTGATTGTTGCTGCTGCTGCTGCTGCTGCTGCGTTAGTGCCGCCGCCGCCGCCGCTGGTCAGGACGTGTTATTAATATTGCCGCCACGTGGATGCTTCTTTACGAGTGCGGGGGTGACGCGGGTCCAGGCGGTGCTCACTGCCGTGTTTATGTGGCAGACCCGACGAGGCTGTACCGTGGCGGGGCGGGGCGGGGCGGGGCACCAGCCAGGAGTGAGGGAGTAAAGGACAGCCGCGCAGGTTTAAGGAGCCGCATAATACCAGAAACTTTCGTGTTTACTCTCCGTCTGATTCCTCCGCTTTACCCTCGTATCTGTGCGCCTTTCAACAAAATTTACAGGAGGCATGAAACCCACCCTCCCTTCCCTGGCGCCCTCACACCGCCCGACGCCCGCCGCCCATCCAAACTTTCGCTCCAAACTACCGCCATCACCGCCGTCGGCAGAGCAAATCTGAGATGTGAGCGAGGGCGGCGGACAGCCTCTCTGGGGCCGTACCATTCCTCGCCACCAAATAACCCGCGGTATCACCATCGCCTCGGGCCCGCCTTCGCCTTATCATTTATCTGCGCCAAATAAACCCCGCATCCCGGTTTTTGAGGTGAGGACCCGAGGGCGGAGGGGAGAGTGAGCTGCGAGAAGACGAGGAGAGGAGGAGGAGGAGGAGGAGGAGAAGGAGACCAAGTTCCCTGTCTGGGGTTGAGGAATGTCGTAGGAGCGTCAGGGATGAAAGGTGAGCTGTGAGCGAGGCTGATATTGACATGACCTAAATAGAGCAAGTTTAAACAGGTCTGGCACATTACCGTCACTGAGGGCAACAGGTCCAGGCTCCTGTAGGGGGAGACGTGTGTGTGTGTGTGTGTGTGTGTGTGTGTGTGTGTGTGTGTGTGTGTGTGTGTGATGCGAGGCAAACAGCACCCCAGAGAATTATCTTTTTTAGGCTTTTTAACAGCCACGCACACCCCTCCCGAAGGCGGGGCGGCGGTAATGAGCTGCGAGGGACTACGAGACGCCACGCCGCGGCCACCGTATGACTAGCGACGCCTCGCCTTATATTTACTGCACCTTCAGGACCTGACCGACTACCACCAATTTGCTGGGGCGGAATTGAAACACAGAAGGCGACTAGGGCGGGGTAGGGGGGAGGGAGAGACTCGAACTACTCCGCCCCGCCCCGCCACGCCCCGCCCCGCCCTGCCCCGGGTTTAACAGCTTAATGTTGCCCCGGGGATGAGGAGGCTTGAAGCAATTTTGAAGGACGATGCTCGAAAGATACTCCGAGGACCTATTTTAGTTGTGTTCAGGCACCTACCCGCGTGTGTGTGTGTGTGTGTGTGTGTGTGTGTATGTATATGTGTATGTGTATGTATGTATGTGTGTATGTGTTCTTGTAGTTTTGCATTTAGTTTGTGGCTTTAAAATTCGGGACAAAGGAGCCACGAGGGAGATCTGTGCCGTAAATAATGCACACTATCCTCCCCTCACGAACTGCTGTGAGGCTCTCGGTCCCTCCATTGTGCAGCGGGACGAGTATAAGTAATTTGCTTTGTTTCCCGGCGCGAGGTGTGGTGCATCGAGGGAGGAGGAGGAGGGAGGGGAGGAGGAAGAAGGACAGGGGAGGAAGCTTAAATTGCATTCACCCACGACCCCAGCAAGTGTCCGTACAGGCCCTCATCACCCCCAGACACCCCCAGACTCCCCTCCTCCTTCCCCCCTCCCCCCAGCACGTGCCGTAGCCCTCACCCTCTGCCACTTACACCTCCCTCAACATTCATGTCTCTCACACCATCACCCTCCCTCCATCCCTTACCTCCCTTCCTCCCTCCTGCTACCTCTTACACCCCTCATCTTCCGTCCTTCACACCTCCTTTCCTTCCCCTCCCTTACCCCTTTACTTCCTCCTTCCTCTCCCTCATCCTCCTCCTCTTTCATGTCCCTGTCACCACCTCTCTCCTCATCAGCCTCTCACTCTTAGTTGTATTCATATGTCTGGTGTTTATTGTTTTTTTCTTTCACTCCTCACCTTCATCGTCACCTCTGCCCCTGAGACTCACCTTCCACCTTCCTCCTCCTCCTCCTCCTCCTCCTCCTCCTCCTCCTCCTCCTCCTCCTCCTCCTCCTCCTCCTCCTCCTCCTGTAACGTCAGCATCGTCAGCATGGTAATTACTGATAAACTCCGCCTGTGTTTTCCTGGCAATTATTTCCCCCATGAATGAGGGGATGAAGAGGGAGGCAAGTGGGGAGATGCTGATCTGTAGGGGAGAAAGGGAGGGAAAAGGGAGTAGGGAACGAATGAAGGAATAAGAAGAGACGCCTGAGAGAGAGAGAGAGAGAGAGAGAGAGAGAGAGAGAGAGAGAGAGAGAGAGAGAGAGAGAGAGAGAGAGAGAGAGAGAGAGAGAGAGAGAGAGAGAGAGAGAGAGAGAGAGAGAGAAGGAGGGGGAGGAAGGAAAGGGTGAAAGACCTGAATAGCAGTAATTAGAAGTCGCCACACGCTCTTTGTTTTAAAAGCTTCATTCTGTCCATGGCCGAGAAATCTTGATAATTCCATCTTACGTCTCCTTCTCGTCTGCTTTGGCCATGAACATTCAGAACACGCTAGTGACTATTTGCACTCTGATAACCCATGAAGGACGCTACTTTGTTCCCCTCCACACACACACACCACACACACACACACACACACACACACACAACAGGGTTGGAGGGTATAAGGGTGCACAGTGTCAAGGGCGGGCGTGCATGCATGGGTAGCAGCAGTTTGTTTGAGGTGCAACGTAACCTAAGCTAACCTAACCTAGTACAGTTTTGGTTCTGTCGACACCCTGCATGGACGCCGCCGCCGCCGCCTCCACCTCTCTCTCCCCGACATCATCACGAGGAAAGCGAACACGCGTCTTTCACCCACGACTCGAAATCCGGAAGAAATACTCTTTTTCAACCTATCGACCTTTATCTCAATATCAGAGGACACGGAGCCTCAATAAACTCAATAATTGGATCATAAACTCACTCACCCGAGTCTCCAGAACTCCTTTCGCACCTGCGTCGTCTTCTTCTTCCTCCTTCCTCCTTTTTCCTTCCTTCTCCTCTCCCTCCTCTCTCTCTCTCCTGACGAAGGCACTGGATGGGAGTAAGTAACGAGGAAAAACTTGGTCCTTCCCCTTCCTCCTCCCTCACCCTGCTGTATCCACTAAACCAGAAGGAGAGTAGAGAGAGGATCTGTGGGAAATATTTCAGCCATTGATCCGGGGACTCGGAGGATCACCGCTGTCTGGGGCCAAGTTGAGGGCTACACGCGC
Source organism: Metacarcinus magister (assembly GCA_029783475.1). Classification (NCBI taxonomy): domain Eukaryota; kingdom Metazoa; phylum Arthropoda; class Malacostraca; order Decapoda; family Cancridae; genus Metacarcinus; species Metacarcinus magister. Next base: position 482,459 of record JAPQNM010000049.1, read on the forward strand.
GTCAAAATTATCTTCAGTCCAGTGACGGAGTTTGCTTTCATAATCTGTTTTGAGAGAGAGAGAGAGAGAGAGAGAGAGAGAGAGAGAGAGAGAGAGAGAGAGAGAGAGAGAGAGAGAGAGTCGGGGGGCCAGTGGAATGAATGGTCGGAGGAGGAGCAAACTTGAGTGAGAGAAGAGGAGAGGGAAAGGAAGAAAGTGGGGGGGAGGGAAAAAGATGGATTGACAACAGGAAATGAAGGTCATGTGCCAGAAGTGATGCGAGAACCATCCGGGGAAGTGACAGAGAATGGGAATGGAAGAGAAGAGAAGAGAAGAGAAGAGAGGAGAGGAGAGAACGCATGAAGGAAAAAAAGAATCTAAGCACGAAAAGAATAACAAAAATAAGAAAAAGATAAAAGAAAGAAAGAGAGAAAAAACACATAGTAAAGAAAACACACACAAAAAAAATACATATATATAATGAAGTGAAATATGAAAGAAATTAGAAATACGACTTCTATTAGTTAACGAAAGACATGAATTGAAAAAAAAACCTGTAATAAACGTAACTTAGAAGTGAAAAAAATAAAGAAAATTTGGAATGACGTTAAAAAGACATGAAGATCAATTACAAGAGAAAGAAAAACCTCGAAAAAGACAATACAGAATTAAAAAGAAAGATATAGAAATGAAAACACCAGAGAGAGAGAGAGAGAGAGAGAGAGAGAGAGAGAGAGAGAGAGAGAGAGAGAGAGAGAGAGAGAGAGAGAGAGAGAGAGAGAGACACACACTCCTCCAGGTTCCTCAGGAGGGATTAAGAATAGAACTTGAGAGAAGTTTTCCAGAGAGAATGGTCAAACTTTGTGGAAGGAGAATACAAAGAGAGAAAGAGAGAGAAAAAAAAAGAAAGAAAGAAAGAAAGAAAGAAAGAAAGAAAATGTGAGAGTGACAGACACAGCCAGACAATAGAATCAAGACTGTGAAATGTTAAAAATAGGAAAAGTATTTATAAGGAGAAGATACCAATAACAACAATAGTAACATAAACAACAATAAGCAGAACAAACAACAGTCCTTCTCTGGGTCATGAGAGGAAAACAATGACAGGGAAACTAAGAGAAGAGGAAAAGGGGGAGGGAGGGAAAAACAAGAGTAAGGGGGGGGGAAAAAAAAACAAATGAATATAAAGAAAACTTAGACTGTATGAGAGTAGGAGAAGCGAGAAGGAAAATAATGTGGAGATTGTAAATATGCAAACGAAGGAACGTAACTTGTACAGAGAGAGAGAGAGAGAGAGAGAGAGAGAGAGAGAGAGAGAGAGAGAGAGAGAGAGAGAGAGAGAGATCGGTGTGTGAAATAGTGAAGAAGAGAGAGAGAGAGAGAGAGAGAGAGAGAGAGAGAGAGAGAGAGAGAGAGAGAGAGAAGGAGGAGTGGAGGAAGGAAAGAGGAGGAGGAGGAGTCAGGACATGTGGAGAGAGCTAGTGATAGGCTGAGAGAGAGTCGTTTCCACGCACCTGCGCCGCCACGCACTCTATGCACCGCCCACTCAAGCCACCGCCAACACCTCCGTCCCCACACACGCACACACACACACGCACATACACGCACACACGCACACACACTCTTGCTCCCTGCCTCTCTCACGCCGCACTTCCATTCAGAGTACAGACCATGGCACAGTCTCTCTCTCTCTCTCTCTCTCTCTCTCTCTCTCTCTCTCTCTCTCTCTCTCTCTCTCTCTCTCTCGGTAAAGGATGATCAACTTGCTGGCTTGACCTTGACTTTTTAATACTTGAACCCATACGTCATGAAAACCAAAGAGAGAGAGAGAGAAAGAGAGAGAGAGAGAGAGAGAGAGAGAGAGAAGAGAGAGAGAGAGAGAGAGAGAGAGAGAGAGGAATGAGAGCAAGAGATATGTTTTCACCTTTTGCTTCTCTCTCTCTCTCTCTCTCTCTCTCTCTCTCTCTCTCTCTCTCTCTCTCTCTCTCTCTCTCTCTCTCTCTCTCTCTCTCTCTCTCTCGTGTAGTTTTATCTGTTTTACTTTTAGTCTCTTTTTGGCATCACCTCTGGCCCCGTGCTCTCAAAAAGTCGCGGGTGATGCGTTTGGTAAGCCGCGGGGAGGTTGTTGGGCCTCGTAAAGGTGATGTGCCATTAGGGCCGCAGCTCGCCACACTGGAACGCCCGCCACCTGTTTACACCGGGAGTCACGCTGAAAAATGTGATGTCCAGCCCACCCGTAAAATGTATGAAACTGTTGAGGGAAAAATGTATATATTTATTCCATTGATAAAACTTGATATGGCGAGTGACGGGTCAGGGAAGGTAAACCCTGTACAGCTGCTGCTCTCACTCTGCTGCTGCTGCTGCTGCCGCTGTCTACCGGCTCCCCCTGCATTGTTTTTAGGCCTGGCTGCCCTAAACCTCCCCCACCTAGGCCTACTGGGGTAATCCTGCGGCGGGGAGGCTGCCATCTGCTGGGGAGCGGTGCCAGGGGACGAGGGGAAGCCGAGGCTGGCAGGGGAGGGCGAGGTTCAACCCACCACGAAACAACATGAAATCTTGTTGGGTTCAAAGACGGACAGAATTTTTTTTTAATGAAAAATGTTTTGGGTTGTTATGGAGATGGGCCTTGCAGAGAGTGGCAGGCCCTGGAGCATAAAGGAGCATTGCCGTGGCGTGGCCAAGACCACCCGACTCCCTCAGCTCCTAGCATGAAAATTGCGACACGGTGTGGCTCCCTCACGAAGTAGAATTTTGATGTCCCCTGGCCGGCGGGGAGCTGGGAGACCACCGAGAAGGAATCTAAGAAATTAATTTTTAAAAATGCATGGGCAGTGTCCTGCCGGGCCAGAAGTTAGTGGTGAGCGTGCCATGTAAGGAGCGTGGATGGCGTGGATGGCGGCTGCCGTGGCTGCTGCCACTAGAAACTAATTGTGTGGGAGTGACATGAGGCGTCTCCCGCGTCCATCGTGTCTGCTGGGTGTGGCGGCGACGCACCAAACGATGACACACACCCATTACATGGCTACTTTATCACGCTGACCTTTTTTGTCCTCAGTGCCTCTAGATAGGTGGAAGTAACCGAGTATTACCTAACGCGTGGGTATGGGCACAGGGCGGCTGGCACCCCGACACCCGCCGTCGTGGCACTATTGCACGTTTGATGTACGACCAGGATAGGTACAAAGGGAGGTGACCGCCGCTGTGATGGACGGAGGCGGAGTGACAGGCGGACAGTAGTGGCGCTGATGGTGATATTTGTGAGGGTGTGAGGGTGTGTCCGCGTCACCCGCCGCCTCAAGGCCTCAAGGCTGCAGCGGTGGGGAGCGCCACTTAGTGGCGTGATGGCCATAATGAGGGTTGCGGGCGGCGGGCGTCCTGCGGGCCTCCCCAGGGGCGCGGCGCTCCAGCAGGGCTCCTGGGGGGCGCCACAGGGCTCCGCCGCGACCCCCTGCACCCACGCTATCGCCTCCAGAATACCAAATCAGTTTAGGAATGATTACCAGTAGGTGGGCGGCCGCTGTTGATTTTGTGAGGCGGGAGGCCGGGTCACCTGGGCGAGGTTGCCGCCTTCAGGATAAATAATGTTCGCCGGTACCATATCTCAGGCCAAGCAGCGACACAGGTGAGCGGTGTACCTGCGCTACTGTTGGCCGCCACGAATACCAATGATGGAGTATTTTGCTAGGAGTTTCCACTGGTTGAGCAAGATTGGCGACCGCGTGGCGGAGCGGGTCCCCGGGGCCTGAGTTATCGGGACGCTAATGGCAGATAAGTAAGCATTGGACCGCCCCCTCCGACGCTGAGCTGACTCTCAGGTCGAACGCGCTTTGATGGACGGGCCGCCCTCCGCCGGCTCCTGATCGCGCGGAGTCATTCCACCGTGAGCCTCTCACCCGGATTGCCCCGCCTCCCTCCCGCCCCTCGTCACCGCCATTGTCTGTCCGCCGAAACAAAACTGAGGCATTCATTTGCAGCCAACCCCTTCTCCGGCGGAAGCGGCCACGGAGGGGCCTCGGAGGGGCCTCGGGGTGACTGTCGTTGCTTCCAGCGCCACCGCCACTGGTGTTCCCTTGAGCCGCCGCCTCGCTTCCCGCCAGTCGGGTCTCGTCGTGCTCGTTACCGCGACACCCTCACTAACAACTCCAACACCTCCGACACACGTCACGCAGGGAAAAAATTCCAACGACAATGACAGATTTTATGGGCCAGTCATTTGATCGAGACGTCCTGAGCCTCGCCTTCCGCCGCCAGCTGTGGGACGGGGCGGGGCGGGGCGGGGCGGGACGGGCTTGCAGCTCCGTCACGCGGCCGCGCCAGCAGCTCTCCCTTGTTTCCTTTGTCCTTTGCTTTGGATGGCTGACCATTGTCCAAGAATGAAGCTGTCAGGGCACCACCTACACCTGCACTCCTTCCCTCACCCCTCACCCCCTCTCATCCCCCCTCACCTACCTGCTTCCCCCTCACCAGGTACTACACTTGCTTCCCCTCACCAATCCTCAACAAGCCTAACGCTACCTTACCTCACCAGTCCTCCACTCCCATCTTAGTAATAGTAATGATAATAGTAGTAATAATAATAATAATAATAATAATAATGATAATAACAACAACAACAACAACAACAATAACAAGTATCTGAGTGTAGCAAAGCGAAGACTGAAGAGACTTGGAGGTATTCCTTGGTTTTTACCTGTACTGGACCACCCACTTGCGTCACATAATCAACACAGGATCTAACCAGCGGCGTGAGACTTGAACTGGGGAGCAAAATGTACGTACAGGTAGGAAGGAGGAGGAGGAGGAGGAGAAGGAGAAGGTAGAGAAGGAAAGGAAAGGTGTTGTCCTACGAAGCCTAGCAACTGTATTTCATGTGTGTTTATTAGTCTACGTGCCGCCGCCCTTTGTTAGATTGTCTCTATCCCTGCAAAGTGGCAAATATTTTTCGACACTTTATGACAGAGCGAGGCTGGCCCCTTATGTCCGCCCCATTGAGTCGGTCGGCGGCGTCGGCGAAGGGCTACGAAGAGAGCAGACCCCCGACCTAATACGCCGACCAGTGCGCGCGAGAATCCAACAGAAGGGGCTGAAATAGGCGTGTTTATGGGGGTGTGTGTCTTTCTGGTTCATTTGGCCGATTCATGGCTGGATATTTACAGTTGGGAGTCCGAATCCAGCTCGAAATAACCCGGCCGTGGACGCAGATAATCCACCGCCACCGCCACTGAACCGACACACACACACACACACACACACACACACACACACACACACACACACACACACACACACACACACACACACACACAGACACATAGCATGAGCGTAATGGATGATATACGTCTACTCTGTCACGTGCATGCATGGAGATAATAGTGAAAAGGAGGAGGAGAAAATAAGGAGAGGGAGGGAAAAAAAATAGTAGAAGAGGAAAGTTGGTTCAAGATGGAAGGATGGGATGGCTCGCCCTTGGGTTCACGTCAGAGTTAATCTAATTTATAGGGTTTTTATACTAATTCTTATCGGTATGAGTGGAGGATGCGTTCGGGTTTAGATTTCAGTGTTTGTTGTCACTGTCATGTCGGCGTGACGTTTATGTTGTGTGTGTGTGTGTGTGTGTGTGTGTGTGTGTGGTGTGGGGATGGGTGTGGTGGTGTGTCTGTTGTCAGGAGTAGTGAGCCCGTAGGTGTCAGTCTGTCTGTCTGTATGTTTATGGCCCCATTCCAGCCTGACCCGCGGCGGCCAGCATCCCCCAACACCATCCTGTTCACCCATAAACAACAAGAAATGAACCACCACCACCACCACCACCACCACCACCACCACCACCACCACCACCACCACCACCACCACCACCACCACCAACACCACAATAAGATAGCACACACAACAATCTTCACTTATTCATTAATTTCCTATCTCTCTCTCTCTCTCTCTCTCTCTCTCTCTCTCTCTCTCTCTCTCTCTCTCTCTCTCTCTCTCTCTCTCTCTCTCTCTCTCTCTCTCTCTCTCTCTCTCAATAAAGCTTATAAGGCAGAGTGGAAATGATAGTTGCAGTAATTGCATTTATCATTCCCATTTCATTAATTATACAAGAAATCATTTGGTTGTTGCTAATCTTTTCCCTTCTATTCAACATTATACATACACTATACATTTTATACTAATACTCCTAATATACTAACTCCACTTTATACATTAACTTTTACTGGTTATTCATTATTTATTTATGTTTGCGCTTCGTACACTATTGAGTTTTATTTTTTAATTAGATGTACGTATCACTTTTCTAAACATTATAATCTTGATCTTGGTTTGTTTATGATTAATCTTTTTTTTTTTCATCTTTTCATCGGATCTTTTGACCGTTTTCTGCGAGACTTCTCAAGGACGACTTAAAAAAAAATAATAATAAAACATTCTCCAACGCTTATTTATTGATTATTTATATTACGACTTGGTTAAAAGTATTTGTTAGTTGGGTCGTGGATTATAATTATGTTCCTCCCTCGGTTTTATTTATTTATATCTCTTTAAATAGTTGAAAAAGTGAGTCATTTTCTTTAGCTTGCCTTAACTTCACCTGTCAGGAAGGAAGGAAGACACATTGAGGGAGAAAATAATTGATACTAAAGCAAAGAAAAGAAGATAAATAAATAATATAACTAAAAAAGACGTGGAATAGATTAATTGATGGTTGTTATGAAGACTGATAAAAATAACGGAAAAGAGAAAAAAAAAGAGAGATAAGGAAATTTTTAAGGAAATCGATAATAAAAATGTGAAAATATATGAAGAAAAAGATCGACGTATGGGAATTGACAGAAAACAAAACAAAAGAAAAACAAACCAGAATGAAGAAGAAAGAAGAAAAATAACGAACACAAAAATAAATAAATAAATAAATAAATAAACAAAAAACAAATGAAAAAATGCAGTAAGGAGAAACAATTGCAGAAAGACGCTCGCTAGACCAGCTCCGCCGTGCACACATTAATGTATAAATATATAACGTTATTCATCTGCATAATATAATATAATGTAAGGCGTCTAGCTGCCACATTTACTCATCCTGTGTGTCTCTGCGCTATACTTCACATTAATTGAGAATGTGAATATGAATGAGAAATTGTGAGGAGGAGATGGTGACAGTAATTGTGTTCAACCAGCCTCGTATTTCTACCACTAAGAACGCCTTGAAGTATGAGAGAGAGAGAGAGAGAGAGAGAGAGAGAGAGAGAGAGAGAGAGAGAGAGAGAGAGAGAGAGAGAGAGAGAGAGAATGTGTGTGTGTGTGTGTGTGTGTCCAAGGACGAGACGAAACTGACCATTGTACGAACCTTTTTTTCCATCCTCTCTCTCTCTCTCTCTCTCTCTCTCTCTCTCTCTCTCTCTCTCTCTCTCTCTCTCTCTCTCTCTCTCTCTCTCTGTTCATATATCTGCCCATCTCTATCTCTCTCTCTCACTCTCACTCTTTATCTCTCAGTCTTTCTCTATCTGTGCCTCGATTTAGTTTGCATCAATGAGAACTTCCTATTTCTAGTCTCCAGTGAATGTTGAATAC
>JAPQNM010000049.1:495000-502500 GCA_029783475.1 Metacarcinus magister
GAATGTTGAAGGTCTGCAGGGCCTGAGTTCACCACTTTTTTTTCTATCCTTTTTTCCTTTTTTTCTACTATAGATGATGTATGGTGGAGTAGGTGAAGTAAGGGAAGGAGTAAGAGGAAGAATTGAGACTTGTGGAAAGGTGATCAAAAGGTATATGTTAATAGTTTTCACACTTTTCCTTGAACTCTTACTATGTGATGCTATTGACAAGTATCTTTGGGGTCCGTCTTGAGGTTACGGGAGACGTGACTTTTAGATAATAACATTTACCAGTATCTATAGACGCATGGAAGGGTGGTGTTAACAGGAGGAGTAATATAAGTACTTTTTTCTTGATCTAGTCTCCCTCTCTCTCTCTTCGTCTATTTTCGAGTAAACAAAACCACAGCTGAGCCTTAGGGAACATTAGACCAGGGAGGAAGGAGATGCCTCGCCCCATTTACCAAAACGGCTTAATTATTGGCTTTCCTTACCGGCATTCAGGACAGGGAGCTACACACACACACACACACACACACACACACACACACACACACACACACACACACACACACACACACACACACACACACACACGTATATACACACACACTCCTTCCCTTCGCTTTCCCTTACCACCCTATCCTATACTACCCTTCCCTTCCCTCTTCTTCCTCCTCCTCCTCCTCCCCTCTTCTTCCTCCTCCTCCCCTCCTCTTCCTCCCGTGTTTCCTGAGGGCTGAAGGGAACCATGAAGGAGAGTCTCAATGCTTTGTTAGAAAATCCTGCTTCTGACTCGCTGCTGTCCCCTCTTGGTGCCTTGCTGACTCCTGCTGACTCTGCTACCCTCTCATTCTGCTTCCTAAGGGCAGAGCAATGTAGGGAAAGGGTCTGAACAGAGTGTAGAAGGTAGTTAAGTATATAGTGATAGCGGGGTAGCCTGGTGACCGATATAGGAAGAGTCAGTCAGTCAGTCAGTCAGTCAGTCAGTCAGTCCTTGTAGAAGAGAAACTGGAAACGAGACAGAAGGGATAGGAGAAAGGAGAAGAAATGGGAGAAGGAAAATGACGGAAGGGAATGAGGAAATAGAAGGAAGGAAAGACATGAGAGAGTTACAAGAGAGAGAGAGAGAGAGAGAGAGAGAGAGAGAGAGAGAGAGAGGGAGAGGGACACGCTGTAGGGAAAGAGGGAGAGAGGGAGTGAGGGGAGGAAAAGGGAAAGAGAGACTGCTGGACGGACAGGCAGGAAGGGGAGACGAATGATGGATCTGAAAACACACTTAATCTGCATTACAATAGCATGAAAAAAAGTATATATATAAAAAAAAAGAAATATATATATAAAAAATAAAAAAAAAGAGAGAGAGAGAGAACCAGAGAGTCGTTATAGAAAATATATAAAAATAGCAACTAGTTTTATTTATTTATTTTTGTTATTATTAGTCTCTCTCTCTCTCTCTCTCTCTCTCTCTCTCTCTCTCTCTCTCTCTCTCTCTCTCTCTCTCTCTCTCTCTCTCTCTCGTATTTCTTTTCCGCGTCACCGGTGCAAACACAGATAGCGCGTCAACCCTTGTATTTTATCGGCTAAACACAACGCTCACATTTGATACAAGAGTCGAACCCGCCTCGCCTGACGCTTTGGGACTGAAGTTACGGCCTCGACCACTGTGCCGCTAACCCAGGGTGACCGTCAGCCCCGTGGGAGGTGCTGCTGACGATCCTCCACCCCCCCTACATACCCCCAATGTACCCCCAACACACTCCGTACCCCTTACCTTACCTTACCACACCGTCCCTCGCTACCTCCCTCTTCCTGTTCCCTTCCTCTCTTTCTTTCTCCCTTAATCTCTCTCTCTCTCTCTCTCTCTCTCTCTCTCTCTCTCTCTCCTCTCTCTCTCTCTCTCTCTCTCTCTCTCTCTCTCTCTCTCTCTCTCTCTCTCTCTCTCTCTCTCTCTCTCTCGTTTCTGAAGGCTCTGAAGTCATGCCAGAAACGGTTTGCAAATCGTACGTCACTTTCCATTGCCTGCATATACGAAATGGTTTGCATACGTGTGTGTGTGTGTGTGTGTGTGTGTGTGTGTGTGTGTGTGTGTGTGTGTGTGTGTGTGTGTGTGTGTGTGTGTGTGTGTGTTTGTTTGTTTGTTTGTTTCCGTTCATACTACATTTACCCAAGTTTTAGTGTTTTGTTTTTTTATTCACTTTATTTTATTTTTTATTTTTTTATATTTTGTGTTCCTCTCTTTAACGGGGAATAAACGATGCAATGCGCGTGCACACACACACACACACACACACACACACACACACACACACACACACACACACACACACACACACACACACACACACACACACACACACACACATGCATACATACAGATACAAAAAAAAACCAGTTAAATAAATAAATAAAATCGTTAAGCATTTGATAATAATTCACTGTTGTAATTACCACGCTATTTGAGAGGGAAAGAAATTTAAGTTACTATTATATTTACTTTCTCTTTAGTTTTGTTACTCCTCCTCTCCTCCTCCTCCTCCTCCTCCTCCTCCTCCTCCTCCTCCTCCTCCTCCTGCTGGTGCTCCTTCTACAGGGGAAAAGCAACGGCAGTGTATTGAGTAGGTTAGGTTAGGTCAGGTCAGGTCAGAAGGTTAGGTTAGGTTAGGAGGGTGGTTGTCTTGGCTACTTAAGAGAGTCACTAGTATTGCCGGGGGAAAGCAGCGGGAGTGAGTTGAAGGTGGTTAACTTGGCTACTTAAGAGAGTCACTAGTATTGGTAGGTGGTGGGTCTTTGGGCGTCTTTGTGTGGCGCCTCTGGACTCGCGCCTTGATCGATATGCACCTACTGGGGACACAGGAAGCGGAGACCTTGCGTGTGTGTGTGTGTGTGTGTGTGTGTGTGTGTGTGTGTGTGTGTGTGTGTGTGTGTGTGTGTGTGTGTGTGTGTGGCGCCAAGTTTTAGAAAGATTGAAGAAACATTTCAGGATTTTCGTCTTATTGCTCTTCCTTTTCCACCACTACCTTCTCCTCCTCCTCCTCCTCCTCCTCCTCCTCCTCCTCCTCCTCCTCCTCCTCCTCCTCCTTCTCCTCCTCCTCCTCCTATACCTCCTCCTCCTCCTATACCTCCTCCTCCTCAGTGGCACATATCAAAGACACGTTGCCTTCAAGTCAGGCATGAACTCCCCTCCTCCTTCCGGCCTGTGTTGATGAGCCTTCCATTCCGTGAGGCTCCTTCCAGGCCATCAGTGTAGCCTCCTCTGCCCCGCCGCCTTCGTCACCCCGTCTCCCCCGTCACCCCTCGGCCTCGTCACAAGAATTCCTCGAACGTGCTAAGGGGGTCGTCCTCGGTTTGGGAAGGACGTGTTGGTGGATTTGTGGGGATCTGTATGTGTGTGGGGGGGAGGGGAGGGAGGATCTTTGTGTGTGTGTGTGTGTGTGTGTGTGTGTGTGTTCAGTGAGGGTTACTGTTGCAGGTAGCGTTGTGCTTAATGAATGCACACTAGTAATGAGGGAGTGAATGTCTTGTTAAAAAGAAATTATGAATAAGCTTAATCCTCTAGGCATTTTTTCCTTCCCTCTCCTCCCTTCCAGACACCTCCTACAACACCTCCTCTTCCACTATGCTCCACCTCCCCTACACCTCCCCTACTCCTCCCCTACTCCACCACAGCCATGCACCAACACTTACCCTCACTGATCCCTTCCCCTCCTCCCCACCACACCACAACAAGCACTCCCTCATCCCCTCACTTATCCCCTTCCCTCCCTTCCCTCCCTTCCCCATCCCCTCCCCATCATCAGCAGCACGCCTTCCATCGTGGCCATAAGCTATGTTTTCAAAATGTTTGTAAACGCATTCCCAAATTCCAGAATTTATTTACTATTACGCCCACACGAGTTCCAATCCTGTTTGTTTATTGTCATTTTTTATCCGTGTAGCAATAAAGTGTCCAGATTTAACGACACGCTGCATGGTTGAACAGCCCTCGATGGTGGAGTTTTAGGTCAGCAACATTGCAATTTATGCATTTTTCGTGTAGTGTAATTCGCTTTTCCGGGCCGATGGCTCGAATAATGCGTTTGGGGACGTCTGCTCCGTGGGTGGAGGGGAGTGTATGGGCGTAACCCTCGCCGCCGCCCACCACCACCACCACCACCACCACCACTACCACTACTACTACTACCAGCACCACCGCCCAACGCCGCCCAACACCGCCTAACGTCTATTTCATGGGCGGAGGGAAGTGTATGGGCTGGACCCTCACACCCATCTTCTCTGCGTAACTGTAGGGTGTGTAAGGGTGTAACACACGCCGCCCATCACCACACGCCCACCCGCCCACCGCCCACCCTTCAACCCATTCTCAGTGTCCCTCTTTTAGATAAACTGGAGGGCGACATGGAGGAAAATCTATAGAGAGAATATTCCTCAAAAGGGAGACGAAAATGGGGACAACAGATGCAAAGGGAGGGAGAGAGAGAGAGAGAGAGAGAGAGAGAGAGAGAGAGAGAGAGAGAGAGAGAGAGAGAGAGAGAGAGAGAGAGAGAGAGAGAGAGAGTAGTAAGGAAAAGAAAGGGAAAAATGGGGGAAACTAAACAAAAAGAAAGACAGGCAGGTCAGAGGCAGGCGTAAAGTTAACCCTTTCTTTACACCTCTTAATGCATTGTTTACATCGTTAAGTATTGTCTCACCTTAATTACCTTTCGGGGGGGGGGCTGGGGGGGGGTGGCGGGGGAGGTAATTAGGGGGACCAATCAGCACTCGATCTCCTCCATCATGCACGGACGCGTAAAGTGGTTCGGTAATTAGTAGTAACGATGGTTTGCGGAGTAACTACCTATGGAGAGAGAGAGAGAGAGAGAGAGAGAGAGAGAGAGAGAGAGAGAGAGAGAGAGAGAGAGAGAGAGAGAGAGAGAGAGAGAGAGAGACAGACAACCCGACTATCCATCAGGTGAGGAAAAATGCAGAGCACCCTCTTACCTCCCCTCTCTCTCTCTCTCTCTCTCTCTCTCTCTCTCTCTCTCTCTCTCTCTCTCTCTCTCTCTCTCTCTCTCTCTCTCTCTCTCTCTCTCTCTCTCATTCAAGCAGTCAGTCAGTCAATCAGTCAACACTTCCAAGAAAATCAAAACAAACCGCGCAACACACTGTCACAAAGAGAGAGAGAGAGAGAGAGAGAGAGAGAGAGAGAGAGAGAGAGAGAGAGAGAGAGAGAGAGAGAGAGAGAGAGAGAGAGAAAGAAAAAAAAAGAGAGGAAAAGGTAGAAGATACTCTCCTTTAAACTAGGAGAGAAATTACTCCGTCAGAAGGATTAGAGAGATGAGACCAAAAGGAACGAAGGATGGCGGTAAGAGTCCTGATGGGCGCCTCTTTTAGGGTTTCCTCAGCATCCTTCTCCATGTGTCCCCAGAGAATGTAGGGGGAGGGAGGGGGGGAGGGGAAGGAAGGAGGGGAAGGAGCTGGAAGAGAAGATGAGTAAGAGAGAAGGTTGGTAGGTAGTAAGGAAGGAGAAGAAGGAAGAGAAGGAATTAGGAGATAAATGATGGAGAGAGAAGAAGGAGGAGGAGGTAGATAGGAAGGAAGATGAAGGATAATAAGAGGAATTAGATGAAAGAGGAGTAGGAGGAAATAAAAATAGAATGGATATTTACGTTTTATTCATATACAATAATTTATCTATTTATAGTTAAAAAAAAATTCATATATAGTTTTTGAAGACTTCCTATTTTTTTTATTTCACGTAAATACAACTTCTTAATTTTCTCATTAATATTACCTGTACAAACCTACCTGTATATGTGCGTGTGTGCATGTATCTCCTTATATGTGCGTGTGTGCGTGTATGTATGTATGTTTGTATGTGTGTTTGTTCACGTCTTAGCGACACATTAGCACACTCACATTCACTGAGAAACTAAACCCATCATTATCTTTCTCTGATCTCCCCCCCCATAACCCCCCCATAACCCCCTCCATAACCCCGGCAGACTAAAACCACCCTTACCAACCCCCTCCATAAGGTTGATAATCCCTCTCCCCCCACGTGACACCTCTTCTTGCTAATATAGTCCCTGTGCAAGACGGTGTAAGGTCGATAAAGGAGTGGGTGGAAGGGGGATGCCTCGTTATTAACCCGAGTGTGATGGATCTATGGGAAGAAGGCAGACGGAAGGGACGGGAGAGAGAGAGAGAGAGAGAGAGAGAGAGAGAGAGAGAGAGAGAGAGAGAGAGAGAGAGAGAGAGAAGGAGAATTAAATAGAATAGAAAGAGATAGACAAAGGGAGAGAAAGATATGAAACGAAACAGATGTAAATATTAAAAAGAGAGAGAGAAAAATATAAATAACTGAGGTTTAGGGAAAAGATACAGACCAGAGAGAGAGAGAGAGGTGGACATGGAAGGAAGGAGAGCTTGGTGTCACACAGGGAAAAAGGGACACACTGGACACGCGAGATGTGCACCCTGCCGGAAACCCCTGCCATGTCCAGCAGGGAAAATGATGAAAAAAAAGAAAGAAAAAAAAGATAGAAGGGAAAAAATAATAATAAAAGGTGGATGAGCTCGATACTGTGTGATAGGAAGTGAGGAGGGGAAGTGTGTGTGTGTGTGTGTGTGTGTGTGTGTGTGTGTGTGTGTGTGTGTGTGTTGGAGGGGGACGCTGTATGGTGGTGGTGATGATGATGATGGTGATGATAGTTTGAAGAGGACAAAAATGGTGACTTTAAATAAAATATAATAATGATAATAGTAATTGTTGTTGTTATTATACTTTATTATTATTATCATTGTTATTGTGCCTTTTATAAGAAGACTAGAAGGAGGAGGAAGAAGAGGAGGAGGAGGAGGAGGTTAGAGGTACAGAAACAGTCCCTCTCAGCAGCTACTGAAGGAAGGAAGGAAGGAGGGAGGAGGAGGAGGAGGAGGAGGAGGTGGAGGGACGGAAAGCCGGGACAGGTGTCTGGAAGATGGATGGCTGGAGGGTCGTGGCTAAGGGGACCACCACCACCACCACCACCACCACCACCACCACCACCACCACCACCACCACCACCACCACCACCACCACCACTACCTCTTTTAACTTGATCCCATAGAAGTACACTTTCTATAGTATCCTAAGGGTGTAATACCGTCACCTGCAGCTGTGTACCTCCTCCTCCTCCTCCTCCTCCTCCTCCTCCTCCTCCTCCTCCTCCTCCTCCTCCTCCTCCTCCTCCTCCTCCTCCATCTGGTACATACAGCTCGTAACACCAGGACTCTTGTGGTGATGCAAAAATGAAAAGAAGTGAATCTGATACGCGAGGAAAAGAAGACTGATTCTTTAGGTTGTAAGGAAAATTGGATGCACGGACCTCTGAGCACAAGTTTTATTCACCTGATAACTTGCAGGGAAAAAGGGAAAATCTTGGACTGGCTGCTGCTGGGAAGGAAGGAAGGAGGGGGAAGGGAAGGGAAGGGGAAAGAGAAAGAGAAAGAGAAAGAGAGAGAGAGGGAGAGGGAATGGAGGAAGGGAGAGGGAGAGGG
>JAPQNM010000049.1:505000-507500 GCA_029783475.1 Metacarcinus magister
CTCTCTCTCTCTCTCTCTCTCTCTCTCTCTCTCTCTCTCTCTCTCTCTCTCTCTCTCTCTCTCTTCAACCCTGACCTTGCCAAATGCTCTCAAGTCGGTTATTTGTGAGATCACTTAGCGGGCAGAACGTAGCGATAATACACCAAATGCCTTCGAGGAGGAGGAGGAGGAAGAGGAGGAGGAAGAGGAGGAGGAGGAGGGTGGGAAGGCATTCATTGTGGGTCTCTAATGTTGAAATAATTACTTTGCGTTCACTAAATCACCGCGTTGAATTAGAGATTGGTATTGCCTCTGTAGCTAAGTATAAGTGAGGTGAGGTGAGGTTAAGGTTAAGGTTAGGTTAGGTTAGAACGCGAGTACAGTAATGATAGTAATAGTAATAATAATAGTAATAGTAGGTGAGTTTAAGTTAGGTTAGGTTAGAATTCGAGTACGGTTATGATAGTGATAGTAATAGTAATAGCAGTTAGGTTAGGTAATGATAGAGATAATAATAGTAATAGTAGTAGTAGTAATGGGCGCTGAGGTTAAGGTTAATTAAGGTTAAGGCGGGGGAGGGAAGAGAGGCGATAGAAATAATATAAATAATAGTAATAATAGTAATAGTAATGGGCGCTGAGGTTAAGGTTAAGGGGAAGGGAGGGGAGGGGAGGGGAGGCGATAAAAATCAGGGTGTGTGGGTCGAGTGCAATAGTGTTATCAGTGTCTGTGATAAGAGTACAAAGGAGTTCTTATATCTCCTCGCTTAGCACTTTATACCCTTGAGGAGGCGATGGGAGGAGGAGGAGGAGGAAGAAGAAGAAGAAGAAGAAGGAGAGAAGAAGAAAGTTGAAAATAATAATGAGAAGTAGAGATTGGAGACTTGATGGGATAAGGAGGAATAGGAATAAGAAGAACATAAACAAGAGAAGAAGACAGATGAAAGTAATAATGAGAAGTAAAAAATTGATAAACATAGAATAGAAGCAAATACGTAAAAAAATATTGTAAAGAAACAGAAAAAAATTGAATAAACTAATGAAAAAACATGAAGAAGGTTAGCAAAAAAAAGAAGACGGACAAAAAAATAATAATGAAATAACAAGAAGGTGAATAAGATAGAATAAAATAACTAGAATAGCAAACAGCAACAGATAAATAAGAGACAAATAAATAAACAAAACTCATTTATTGAACACCTGTAAATGAAAAATAGAGTTAGCGTCTCTGTGAAATAATCAACAGGAGAGTAATTATTGCATCTAATTGATAGTGCTTAGCTGGAGGGGGTGTTGAAGAAGGAGGGGGAGGTGGAGGAGGGGGTGATTCACGTACTGTAATAAGGTGTAGGTAGGTAGGTAGTTACTGGTGGCTGTGTTGGGGGGGTGGAGTGGGGGGGTAGAGGAGGTGATGGTATTAGTAGTGGGGTTATAGATCAATGGGGTTATGGGGGGTAGGGGGAGGATGATGGGTATCGTGGCGTGATGAGGGAGGAGAAGGAGGAGGAGGAGAGAGGAGGAGAGGAGGAGGAAGGGATGAAAGTGATCAGGAGGTGTTGAGGATAAGAGGATGTTGTGGTTGAGGAGAGAAGGAGAGGAAGGATACAGAGGAGGAGGAGGAGGAGGAGGAGGAGGACATCAGTTAGACCAAGTGGTATCCTCTTGACCCGGCCTTAAGGTGCTCTCCGCGATGCATTACGTCGTGATTTATCTCTCCACTTAATAATCTCAAGTGGTTCGTCGTCTCGCTGGAGAGTTCGAAGCAGGTTATGAGGCTTCGGAGCTTCAGATGCGTTCCGATTACCCGACCGGCGGCTCAGACCACCCAGCTCATAAGGCTTTACTGAACCACTTCTGCCGGTGATGATGGCGCCCTGATGGAGAGAGAGAGAGAGAGAGAGAGAGAGAGAGAGAGAGAGAGAGAGAGAGAGAGAGAGAGAGAGAGAGAGAGAGAGAGAGAGTTGTTGTGTACTTGTTTTTTTATTCTATTTATTTTAATCTTCATAGCTATCTTGGTTCATTAATGGATTTTATATATCTTTTTATTATCCACTACAAAATTTACTCTCCCTTCTATCCTTCCTTCCCTCCCTCCTTCCCTCCTTCTCTCCTTCCCTCCTTCCTTCCTTCCTTCCCTCCTTCCCTCCTTCCTTCCCTCCTTCCCTCCTTCCCTCCCTCCTTCCTTCCTTCCCTCCCTTCAGAGTTTTACAACCCTCCTCGTCATCTCTGAAAGTCTCTTTGAGCTCCCCTGACGCGCTCTGCTTCCGCAACAGGTGAATTTTAACACACAGATAATTATGAGTCTCTACTTCATGAGGAGGAGGAGGAGGAGGAGGAGGAGGAGGAGGAGGAGGAGGAGGAGGTGGAGGTGGAGGTGGTGGAACATATAAGTCACATACAGACAGGTGCTCTCAGTGTGGGATTATAAGGAAGAGTATAAGGTGGTGTTAGGATAGTATAAGGTGTGTGTGTGTGTGTTATGCGTGTGTGTGTGAAGGAAAAATTAGCAACATAACTGTGGC
>JAPQNM010000049.1:512500-530000 GCA_029783475.1 Metacarcinus magister
GTAGTAGAAGAATCATTTAGTAAACAATATCAGAGACAGTATCCATAAAAGACAAAGCGAAAGGAGGAGGAGGAGGAGGGAAAAGAAGAAGCAAGAAGAGGAGAGGAAAGAAAAGAAACAGAGGGAGGGTGAATGAGGAGGAAGAACACAGTCTATTTAAGTGCAAAAGGAAGTGATGAGGAGGAGCGGATGGGTAAGGAGGAGGAGGAGGAGGAGAAGAAAAGAAGAAGAAGAAGAAGAAGGAGGAGGAGAAGGAGGTCAAGGGAAGGAAAAGACGAAACAGAGAGAGAGATAGAGGGAGGAAGAGGGTGAAGAAGAGGAGATTGAGATAAAGACAGACAGGGGGAGAAGAAGAAGAAGAAGAAGAAGAAGAAGAGAAGACCAGAGGGGAGGAGGGCAGCTGGGGGGCAGGAGGGGGTATTTTAGCGGATGGCCACGCAACATTGCCCAGTCTTTCCAGTCATTTCCTGCTTGAAAGTTGGCAACGAGGCACGACGCGACGAAAATGGGAAGTGATCACGTCATAGAAAATGGATGCGATTGCCCAGGATCCCCAACTAATGTATAAACTTCCTTCAACTCCCAGTTATTATTACAATTACTAAGGAGCCAATGACGCGAAGGGTTGAAGAGAAGGAAGGAAGGAGGGAAGGAAGGAGAGGGAAAAAATTGGGAGATAAATAGCAGGACAGGAAGAGAGGGAGAGAAACAATGAGAGAGAGAGAGAGAGAGAGAGAGAGAGAGAGAGAGAGAGAGAGAGAGAGAGAGAGAGAGAGAGAGAGAGAGAGAGAGGACATATAAGTTGTTATTAGTTAAGGAAAGGAAATATTTTAAGCGAAAGGAAAATAAATAAAATAATGCTTAAAAATCTATTATTTCAACAAAATGAAAATAATAGAAAAAATTGAAACCAAAGAACAGAACCAAAGGAAAGGAAATGAAAATAAATATATAAATAACAAACCAAAACCGAAAAAAAAAAACAGACAGAAGAGGGAAAAAATCACATAAAAATGCCTCGTTCACCCCTTGAAAAAACGAAAAAAAGTATTTAATGAAAAAATGAAAAAGAAAAAGAGAAAGAGAAAAGGGAAAAAAAAAAGAGAAAGAGAGAGAGACAGAAAGAGAAAAAAATCATTGAGGCAGCTTTTTCACACTTTCTCTCGTTGTTGTTTTAACCGAAAACATTGGAAAAAAGTGACTCATTCGTCAAATTAACAACGACACACACACAGAGAGAGAGAGAGAGAGAGAGAGAGAGAGAGAGAGAGAGAGAGAGAGAGGAGTCATAGGTCATGGCATCAAATACGTGAGATAGAGAGAGAAAAAAAAAGAGGGAAAAAGAGGTGTCAACTACTCTCTCTCTCTCTCTCTCTCTCTCTCTCTCTCTCTCTCTCTCTCTCTCTCTCTCTCTCTCTCTCTCTCTCTCTCTCTCTCTCTCACACACACACACACACATCTATCCTTATCATCCTAGTCCTTTTTCCTTTTTTCACATCCTCCTCCTCCTCCTCCTCCTCGTCTCCTCCTCCTCCTCCTCCTCCTCCTCCTCCTCCTCCTCCTCCTCGTCCCCTCAGAAAAGGTCCTGACAACCTTGCCCTTTTTACCCTCGTCGCTACAAAGGAGACATTTTTCACGAGGACGAACTGGGTAACTTTAAAAAAAAAATAGTTCCCACCACCTGACCCGCGCCACCCCCAGGAGAGAGAGAGAGAGAGAGAGAGAGAGAGAGAGAGAGAGAGAGAGAGAGAGAGAGAGAGAGAGAGAGAGAGAGAGAGAGAGAGAGAGTAGAGACAGTAGAGAGAGAGGTAAAAATATAGAAAAAACCTGGTAAAGTGAATATGAGAAATGAAAATCAAGTGAGAAGTCGTAGATAAAAAGAAAGAAGAAGGGAGGAAGAAGGCAGAGGTTAGAAAAATGGAGCAACGAAAGGAAGGAGAAAGGAAAGAGAGAGAGAGAGAAAAAAAACCGTGATAAATGTCTTGTAGGAAGCATGACAAGGCCCATTACTCAGCAGAGAAGCACACGAAAAGCGTTTAATATTACCGGACGGATTACACATTCACAGCTTCTTTTCTTCCTACCATACCTCCCTCCACTACTCTTTCCCTCCCTCTTCTCCCTCTACCCCTCCCTTCGCGGTTCTCCCTCCCTCCCTTCGCGGTTCTTCCATCTGAGGGGAGAGAAGGTGTCCCCTCGTCCCTCTGCCTAAGGAAGGGGAAACAAGGGAAGAATGAGGGGTCGAAGGCTTTGCTGGAAAATGTTGCCAAGACGAGGGTAAAGAATCCAAGCTGAAATAGGTCCTAGAAGAGGGGAAAGGGGGGGAGAGAGAGAGAGAGAGAGAGAGAGAGAGAGAGAGAAAAAAAAATAGGTATACAGAAAAGACAAAAGTATATTATGTATAAAACGAAATCAAGACAGCGTAAGAAATCATGTTTTTTTTGTGTTTTCATCAACGTAGTCAAAAAAAAAATAATAATAATGTTTTGGCTTCCGTTGCCTTGCTGAAGCTTGTGCTCAGGTAGTGTTTACATTGTGGCTCCTCCTCCTCCTCCTCCTCCTCCTCCTCCTCCTCCTCCTCCTCCTCCTCCTCCTCCACTCAGTCATGCTCGCGCCCTCCCTCCCCTTACGCTAAAAATGGCGGAATGATGCAAAATGGTATACGGGAAGCAGTATAAAACATATGTAAAAAGCGTGAATTTAGCGTGCAGTTGCGTGTGTTTGAGTGAGGGATTCAGAAGGGCCATGATTTTTCAGTAGGGAGGACAGGGAGTGAAGGGTCTCAAGCCACAATTGGGCCACCTCTTAGGGCCATCTTATACCCTGCTATGCATTGAGATCCTGGTACTGGCCTGTCTCTCTCTCTCTCTTTATCTCTCTTTCTCTCTCTATTTTTTTTTCTCTCACATGCCTTTTCTCTCTGTCTCTCCCTTCCTTCCTGTATGTGTCTCTGTGTATGTGTGTGTGTGTGTGGTGTGTGTGGTGTGTGTGTGTGTGTGTGTGTGTTGGGGTGAAATTATCGTACATGGGGCAGGTTTGTAGTCCCCCTCGGCTGGCTAATCCGTCACTGTCACAGTCCCCCCTCACGTCCAGCGCCGCCACCCTCCACACGCCGTTTTCTTCGGCTATTTATTTATTTATTTTACCTTTTTTTTGAGAGAGGGATATTATTGTTGAGCTCTGTTCGTGAGTGTGTGTGTCTTTATGTGTGTGTGTGTGTGTGTGTGTGTGTGTGTGTGTGTGTGTGTGTGTGTGTGTGTGTGTGTGTGTGTGAATGTAAAAAAAATGAAAGTGTCGTGAATGGAGGCCGGTAATGGAAGGAGTCTGGATAAGCATCATGCCAGGCCCGAGGAAGGTTTAAATTTCCGCCGCCGCTGGGATGAATGGGAGAGTCGAGATGATCCTGGTCGGCGTGGGTAGGCCGTCCTCGCTGCCGTCCTAGTCGTCCTCGCCGCCCTCGACGGCCGTCCTCGCCGCCCTCGACAGCCGCTACTTGAACACATCGCGGTGCCTCATCGAGTCTTGTGTACACATTTCATCTCAGGGTGTTGGCGAACCTCAACACTACCGTCACCTTGTCCTCCTCCTCCTCCTCCTCCACCCACAGTCAACACCATCACCACCACTTTTCCACTGTCATCATCATTACTTTTCCAACACTATTACCACCACCACCACCACCACCACCACCACCACCACCACCACACCACCACCACCACCACCACCACCACTACTACTACCACCACCACCACCACCACCACCACCACCACCACCACCACCACCACCACCACCACCACCACCATCACCACCACCACCATCACCACCACCACCACCACCACCACTACCACTACCACCACCACCACCACCACCACCACCACCACCACCACCAAGAACAACAATAACAATAACAACAACAACAGCTGCATCATTGCATGAACACCACCATCACGTCACCGTCACATCAACACCGCCGCCGCCGCCCTCGTCCCGTCGCTACACATGCGGACCAACGTTCTTCATCGCTGACTCGACACCAGAAGTAGAAAATTTAATTTCATGCTACGTAGCGAATAATTATGTCACAGGCGGCAAATTTTGTAGGCCCCCCCGTCGTCTGGCCGCCGCAGGGGGGCGTCGCGCCCACAGCGCCGGATTAAAACTATTTGTGTAATGAACCAGGCGTAAATTATGCTATTAAGGCGGCGGCTCAGGGAAAGGCTTCATTTGGCAGGCGATGCGCCGCCCTCCGGGTGTTCTTCCTGGTGCTGTTGTTTGTTGCTTCCCGCGCCGCGCTGCCCGGGGAGGCGGGGAGCTGATGGCTGGGCTGAGCTGCAGCTGTAGCTGCCTTCCTCTTACTAGTGGCGCTGTGGCTGATGTTTTCCTTGAGCTCCTGATGTTGTGGTGAGGTAGGTCCGGTAGGCGTCGCGCCCCGCCACACAAACAGGCTCGCCGCCTCTACATCATTCCACATTGTCTTCGCAGAACGGAACTCACGCAGGTTCAACCCTTTGTCCTGGCAGCAGCGTGTTCCGGGAAGGTGTTTATGTCATTGTGGTTACTTACTCCGCCTGCCTCCCCCACCCCACCCCAACCACAGCCGCCGTTGTTGCCATGGTGGTGGTGGTGATGACTGTACATTCCCTCAAATGGCAGTGTTGATGCCGCGCGGCAGACACCGCCCTGTGACGACCTTCCTGACGGCGGGTCGCTGCCGAGGACGCCGGGCCGCAGATGCTCCCTGGGCGACCATCACGGCTCGTCTTCTCCGCCATTAATTTCCGCAGCGGGAAGAAAATGGACCGTTGCAGGATTACCCGAGTCTTCGCCAGCCTTGTTTATGTCCTCTTGCTTAGGCCTGGCTTCCTCTTGGTCCTCTTGGCTTGCCTGGCGGTGTTGTGGTTGGTGTGGTGGCTGCTGTGGTGGTGGTGGTGGTGGTTGTGGTGGTGGTTGTGGTGGTGGTGGTGGTGGTGGTGGTGGTGGTGGTGGTGGTGGTATCCTTTTGCCAATTATCGTTGTGGAAGCAGAAACACAATACCTCCGACGAAGGTCATTCCGGATAATGAGAGTAATTATTTGTGCGCGTGTCTCAGGCCTCCTTCCCTTCCTCCTTCCTTCTTCCTTCTCTTCTCCTTCGCCTTCTTGCAATTCGTCTTCAAGTCTCGCCGCCATACAGCTAGTTTCCGCCTCTCTTCATTTACTATTTTTTCCTTCTTTTCATTCGTTATTGCGCTCGTTTTTGATACACTAATAGCTTGTGAGGATCATCTGTATTCTGTTTTCTTTAGTTTATATTTTAGAAGGTCATGTGTTTCCCTCGAATTCTCTAAAGGGCTTCATATCTCTCTCTCTCTCTCTCTCTCTCTCTCTCTCTCTCTCTCTCTCTCTCTCTCTCTCTCTCTCTCTCTCTCTCTCTCTCCTTACCTCCCCTCCTTAATGCCTCAATGTCTCCCTTACCCATTTCCCTTTTCCTCTCCCTTACCTCCTCCCTTATCTCCCTCACCTCCCTTACTTTCCCTCCTTTCCTTTACAAAATCTCGGAAGTGGAGGAGGGAAGAGGGGAAGGCAAGGCGGGATAGGGTAGGAAGGAGAAATCACAAGCCATCGAGGGAACACCTTCTTGATCTTCTTCTGGTAATCCTAATGAAAACCCGCTGCTCGCAATTACACTTCTTAATCGACTAATCTTCGGGAGTCTCGCAAGCTGATTGGTGGACGGACGGCATGCTGTCACCTGATTGGTAGATTATGTGGCCACGTGTTCCCGGTGGATTTACCCTCTCGGTCCCTCTCGGTCCCTCTGTCCCTCCCGAAAGGAAATTGGACAGACAGTGTAGGAGGGTGATTCAGGTCCCCCAGAAGCTATCGGTAATGAGGGGCCGTTGACCTCATTCCCCCCTGGAGGAGGCATCTTGGACCACTCCTTTACCTTCTTCAGGAGTGAACCTAAGTCCTTTTTTCACCGCCTTCATCGGCAGCCCATTTGCGGCCTAAGCCATTCCCCCCCTTCGCCAATGGGTTTCAGAGACGATAATCAAATTCATTAAGGTTAGGGGAGAAAGAAAGGGGAGAGGGCGGGCTGAATCAACTGTTTGTTTTCCGTCCCCGCCGCTGTGCCGCTGAGGGGGGAGGGAGGCGCGCGAGGAAGGAGGGTGAGGGGAGATACAGGAGGGGAGAAAACGTTAGGCGGATTTTCCCGCTGAAATTATACCCGGTTTTCGCGCGCGAGTGACAGAAGGATTACGGACCAAAACACAATACCAGTCATTATCCACTTATTGACCCGTTCTCTCCGCCTCCTCCTCCTCCTCCTCCTCCTCCTCCTCCTCCTCCTCCTCCTCCTCCTCCTCCTCCTCCTCCTCCGATCGTCCTCCCTTCCTGCTGACTCCGATCATTACACTAACTCAGTCAAATTTGCTGATCTTCTGACTCTCTCTCTCTCTCTCTCTCTCTCTCTCTCTCTCTCTCTCTCTCTCTCTCTCTCTCTCTCTCTCTCTCTCTCTCTCTCGCTCTCGCTCACTTTGCTGACTAATGGTTCTTATGGATCGAGTTTTTTCCCGCTGACAATGCTGACTCTTGTCGTGTCTGTCCTCCGATTCGTAGTAATATTCGTGAGAGGAAAAAAATTATGTTCTTTATACTATGACAAATCCTCTGTCTTAAGAAATAGCACAAGGTTATGCTATTCTCTCTCTCTCTCTCTCTCTCTCTCTCTCTCTCTCTCTCTCTCTCTCTCTCTCTCTCTCTCTCTCTCTCTCTCTCTCTCTCTCTCTCTCTCTCTCTCTTCTTTATAGAGGGGAAAATGTGAAGGAGGAAGATGAGGCAAGATAATACAGGCATTTTCCGTTGTGTGTAAACAGGGTGATACCGTTTGCCAGCTGATGTTAAGGAGTAAGTGGGAGTAACGGCAAGATAGAGGAAGCTGGAGTGTAACTGTTGGGTAGAGCAAACAGAAGGAGAGGGGAAAGGGGGAGAGAGAGAGGGAGAGGGGAGAGGGGTTAGCTAGCATCAACAAACACTGCTGATGGTGACCTAGCCTCTCTTTTCTCTACTTTTTTTAATCCTTCTTCATTCCTCTTGTTCTTCTTCTTCTTGTGGGTGTCTCCAGTGCCTCTCAGACATTCCTAAAGTCTTATAGTCTAAGCCTCAAGTCCCACTCGAAGTCCTGTAAGCCTTCATGACCTGCTAGCCCATCAAGCCTTATCCTCAAGACCTACTACTCTTTACCCTCACCTGCGCCTATTTCAAGAAGGTTATTATAGATATAAACATATTAGCAGGAGTCACATGTTTTTTTTTAAGTACTTTTTCTTGTATTCATTTCCATTACGTAACAATGCAAACCGTTCCGTCACATGTGGAAGGAGGAGGAGGAGGAGGCTGCAGCGTGACTCCTTGGTGCCTCTGAGATTAGAGGAGGGGTGAGTGTGGCACTGTAGAGGGTGTGTTTCACTCCTCACCACCACAAACAAACACACACCACCACCACCACCCACCACCACTACCCTCCACCCACTCTCCCCTTCACTCTTCATGCCTATCCTGACGCCCCTTTCCTCCTCGTCCCCTCCTGTCACCCCTTGCCATTACCGTCTCCTTCACACGTCTCGCTAACAATTATTACGTTGTAGCAAACTGGGTCATTGAAGGAAAAAAAAGATTACTATGTTTGGAAAGGATATGTTAGTCATTTATTTATCTATTTTTGTTTGAACTGGGTGAGAAAAATTAATGAAATGGATGAATGAAAGAGAGAAAAGGAAGGGAATGAAGAAGAAAAGGAAAGAAAGGAGAATGTGACTTTCCATGACCCGTCCTCCTCCTCCTCCTCCTCCTCCTCCTCCTCCTCCTCCTCCTCCTCCTCCTCCTCCTCCTCCTCCCCTCAGCTGTTCCTCTCATTTCGGTCTTCCCTCGCTGCCTGCCAAGACGAGGGGTCGCAGCTGCACCCTTCCGCTCCAGCTGCACCCCGACGCCAAGCCATTAGGTGAAAAAACAAGGCAATGAATGGGTCTGCGTGAGTCAAGACCACATCAAGCCTGACCCTGTGACTCCCTTTAACGTCCTTCATGTTACTCCAGCTAACTTTTGACGTGTACTGAGTTTCGATGCCCTTATAAGAGACAGAGAGAGGGATGGAGGGGTAGAGAGGGAGGTAAAGACGATATAGAAGTGGATTATATAAGGTTTCCAGCCGGACGGAGAAGGTTTGTGGGCTGGAAGAGAAGGTCTGACGCCGGCCTCATCCAGCGACGTATCTGAAGCTATCCCTAGATTGAGCGCGTTTCTTTAGCCTTCCTTTCTCAGTCTCCCTAATGATCCGGCAACAATATCTCCCTCTCCTCCTCCTCCTCTCCCTCCTCCTCCTCCTCCTCCTCCTCCGTGGAAGCCATTAGAGTAGCAGATCCTAATGCCTCTGTGTTATTATTTTTATATGGAGGCTAAAGTGTATTTATTTTCCCTTAGCTGTTATCCATTATCTCCAAGCCTCTAAGGTGCTTTCTGTCTTTTTTGTTTCCTCTCTCTCTCTCTCTCTCTCTCTCTCTCTCTCTCTCTCTCTCTCTCTCTCTCTCTCTCTCTCTCTCTCTCTCTCTCTCTCTCTCTCTCCCTTACCCTCATATTTCCATATTACCTTCCCATTCACTCGGTTCCGTTCCCCTCACGCCTAACATCTCCCCTCAGCCCTTCCTCTCTCTCTCTCTCTCCCTTTCTCTCTTTCTCTCTTAGCGCCATCCTTCCTCCCCCTCCCTCCTCCCTTCCCCTCACACCATCTCGCTTCCCACACATCATCATTACTCTAAGAATTTTCCCCTCATCACCCCTTGCCGTATTCTCAGTCTATCTTGGAGGTGCGCATCACCCCTCTCTCTTTTTTTTCCCCTCTTTTTTTCCTCCCCTCTTTGTCCCCTCCTTTCCCCTCCCTCACTGTCCCGGAACACCTCGCGTCTCTCCTCTCTCCTTATCTCCCAGCATTCTCTCTCTCTCTCTCTCTCTCTCTCTCTCTCTCTCTCTCTCTCTCTCTCTCTCTCTCTCTCTCTCTCTCTCTCTCTCTCTCTCTCTCTCAACACCTTTTATCTCCCTTCATCTTTCTTCCTTGTCTCATCACTTTCGTCTCCCCTCAGATTTCTTCCCTCAGCCCTCAACTTTCTTTCTCCTTAGTTTTCTCCTCCACCAATCTCTCTCTCTCTCTCTCTCTCTCTCTCTCTCTCTCTCTCTCTCTCTCTCTCTCTCTCTCTCTCTCTCTCTCTCTCTCTCTCTCTCTCTCTCTCTCTCTCTCTCTCTCTCTCTCTCTCCTCCCATCTTTCTCCATCTCCTGTCACCTCCACTGTTTGCCTTTCTCCTTCCTCGCCTCCCACTTTCTTTATCCAGTTCTTCTTTCTCCCTTCTACGCATCTGTTCCTATTTTCCCTCTTCCTCCATTTCCTTTTATTCTCTATACTTTTCCCTTGCCCGCACCTCCCTTTTTTCTCTCTCTTCTCTTTCTCTCTCTTCTCTTTCTTCCATCTATCTCCCTTTGCCTTCTTCTTTTACCAATCCTCTTTCTCCTTCTTCTCTTTCTCTTCCATCTCCCTTCGCTTTCTCCACCATCCTCTTCTTCCATCTCCCTTCGCCTTCCTCTACCAACCTCTCCTCCTAGTCCTCCTCCTCCTCCTCCTCCTCCTCCTCCTCCTCCTCCTCCTCCAGCCGGGGCAGGAGTGATACCGACGCAGTAATGGGTTCACGGGCCTCGTTATCGGGTCCCGGCAAAGTGCAGGCGCCTTCCAGCACATTTGTCTCTGGAAACTGGAAACCTAGAAATTGGAAGTGCCGTATCTCTTTGTGAAATCGTAACTAATGTGCTGTAACTCTGGCAGGCGAGATCTAAATGAGAATGACGCCCAGTGTTTGTGGATGAGAGAGAGAGAGAGAGAGAGAGAGAGAGAGAGAGAGAGAGAGAGAGAGAGAGAGAGAGAGAGAGAGAGAGAGAGTGAGAGACAAGGACACATAGCGAAGAGGGAGAGAAAAGTGGGACCAAGGGAGGGTTTGAAAAAATCTTGAGGAGAGACACGATTCTAAAGTTGAAAGGAAGGAAGGAAGGAAGGAAGGAGAAATGGGTAGGAGGAAGGAAGATAAGGAGGAAGAATAAAACAGTGAGGCCGAAATGAGAGTAATTGTGGAGAGGAAGAAGAGAGGAATGAGATGTATGGTGGAGGTAAGAAAGACAAGAAGGGAAGGTGTGTTAATTTAGAGGAGAAAGGAGAGAAGGAAGGAGGGAAGAAAAATAGATAAGGAGAGGAAGTACGTACATACGTAAGAATAAAGAATAAAGATAAGACTTATAGAAAGAATATAATAATAATTTTTTGACAAACAGGAATAGATAGAAAAAAAAATTAAATGAAATACAAAAAAAAACAAAAGAACATCAAAAAATAAATAAACGAAAATACATAAAAATAAATAGAAAAAGAGAGAAGAAAAACGAAATAAAAAAACACAAATAAAACTAAAATACTCCACAAAGCGACAGAAGAAAAAGGGGAGTGAGAGGAGGAGGAGGAGGAGGAGGAGGAGGAAGAAGAGGAAGAGGAAGAGAAAGAGGCGAAGAAGCAATGGAGGAGAAGAGGTGAAGATGGAGGGGTATGGGGAGGTAATGGAGGAAGAATTAAGCTTATGGAGAGGCGGTGATGGAGGAAACGAGAGGTAAAAGAAAGGAAGGGGAAGAAGAGGAAAAGGAAGAAAGAGGAGGAAGAGGAAGAGGAGGAGGAGGAGGAGGAGGAGAAGTAAACATAGTTGGTTCTCTTTTTCACCTTCGGATTACTAACGTGTCAAACCTTAGTTGCCATGTGTGTGTGTGTGTGTGTGTGTGTGTGTGTGTGTGTGTGTGTGTGTGTGTGTGTGTGTGTGTGTGTGTGTGTGTGTGTGTGTAGGTAAACTCACTTACCTTTTTACACACCCCAAAAAACAAAATGGTTCCTTAGAATTTGTCTAAATGGAGCTTTTATTTGTTTGTTTACGTATCAAGAGAGAGAGAGAGAGAGAGAGAGAGAGAGAGAGAGAGAGAGAGAGAGAGAGAGAGAGAAGCTGGTGGTGTGGATGGCAGTAAGGGAGTGAGAAAGAGAGAGAGAGAAAGAAAGAAAGAGAGAGAGAGAGAGAGAGAGAGAGAGAGAGAGAGAGAGAGAGAGAGAGAGAGAGAGAGAGAGAGAGAGAGAGAGAGAGAGAGAGAGATGGTGTGGGTGGGGAGAGTGTTAGGTGTGGGGAAGAAGGGGAGAGAGAGAGAGAGGTGGTGGAGGAGGAGGAGGAGGAGGAGGAGGAGGCACGTCGAAGGAGCCTTGTTTATTGAATCAGCCGGGCTCTGGTTTTGCTATCAGACGGGCAGACCACCCACTAGTTAGCCCACCAACCACCCACCTACTCTCCACACACACACACACACACACACACACACACACACACACACACACACACACACACACACACACACACAGACCTACAACTCATTACCTTACACCTCCTCCTTCAATCTCAACTTATACCTGTTTTTATCATGCTTTTACTCGTGCTTGTGAAGGGAGGTGATGGGAGGTGAAGGGGAGGTGATGGGGAGGTGACGGGGCTATCGCAGTGGTATCCTAATGTGGTACTGGGTCGTGGCGGCGGATATGTAAAGAGGGAAGTAACGGGGAGTAACCTAACACCATTGGATGAAATTAAGCACGTTCATAACTACATGTTTACCTCCTCCTCCTCCTCCTCCTCCTCCTCCTCCTCCTCCTCCTCCTCCTCCTCCTCCCTTTGCAAGTCGTGGATCAACTCGTGTCAGTGTATAAAAGTGAAGGTCGTGAGGCAGCAATGTCAAGATGGGGACCAAGGAGAAGGAGAAGGAGGAGGAGGAGAAGGAAGAGGAAGAATAAGAAGAATATTTAGGTCAGGTTTGTACAATGACCAAAGGGGTGATTTCGCGGGGCGAGTTAAAGGTTCAGGTGTCCTTGGCGATTAGTAGTGTTGATTGGCTATTAATTTTTATGGCCAGGTAGGGGACACACAGAGACACAGGTGAGGCAGGTGGAAGGGGACGTGGCCGGGGAGTGAATTAGTCTCCTGTGGTGTCTGGGAGGTGCTTAACGCCACTCCCTTCACCCTTGTGAGTTCCTTTACCGTGCGAGAAAAAGAATTGGTGGCCTGTTTCTCCTGCCCATCTGTCTTCCTCCCTTCCTCCCTTCCCTTCCCTTCCCTTCACTCCAGCTAGGCCTAGGCACCTCCCCTCGTCCTGAGCCAGCGTGTCCGGACTCCCCTCTCTATTGAGTGCAGGTGACGCCAGCTGATTGGCTGTTGATGAGGCGCCAGCTGGTGACGTCATTGTCCCCTTGTAGTAGAGGGAGGGGACGAGACTCCGTTGTAATCCGTGAGGGGGAAGCGACCTCGGGGCAGCGCTGATGACATCATTTGCTTGACATCAACTTGTGATCCCGAGGCGGCGGCGGGGCGGAGGAGGAGGAGGAGGAGGTGACGGCGGCTCTTGAACGGGTGGTCTTTTCTCTGCTCTTTGTGACGATGGAGGGGTGTTGGGGGGGTAAGGAGGGCGGGTAAGGGCGGGTCAAGGGTCACGTGAGGGTCAGGGTTAGGGAGGGGAGTGACGGCCGCTGAGGGATGAGGGGAAAATGGAATACTACGCTTTTTTAGAGAGAGGGAGTTTGCTGTCAAAATATGGCGGCGTGAAAACAACACAGAGAGGCTGAGGGAAGGAAGGAAGGAACCAGATAGTGTGAGCCTATTTTTGTGTTGGTGTTCTTTTCCCTTCTTTCCAGTGTGGAGGAGAGGAAGAAAAGGAAGAAGGAAGAGGAGGAGGAGGAGGAGGAAGAGGAAGTGTAGTTATTTTTCGTGTTATCTTGATTATTCTCGAGGCTTCGTTTTTTCTGCCTTGGTTCGTTCAAGGTGTTTCCGAAGCTAACCTGAACGATACAAGTTTTAATTGTGTTCCTACTGACGGCGGCGCTGACGGTGGTGTGGCGACTCTCTCTCTCTCTCTCTCTCTCTCTCTCTCTCTCTCTCTCTCTCTCTCTCTCTCTCTCTCTCTCTCTCTCTCTCTCTCTCTCTCTCTCTCTCTCTCTCTCGCTCTGTGCTTTATTTATGCCCATTTTTGTGTTTTCGTTCATGCGTGTGGTGGTATTTTTTTCTTTCTTTCTTTCATTTTTTTTTGTTTTGTTTATTCTTCAGTACCGTTTTCCCATTTTATCTTTCACACATTCTTTATCTCCGTCACCTCCCTTCCTCCCTTCCTTCATCCCCCCTCGCTACTCCTCCTCCTTCCTCCCTGCTCTCTCTCTCTCTCTCTCTCTCTCTCTCTCTCTCTCTCTCTCTCTCTCTCTCTCTCTCTCTCTCTCTCTCTCTCTCTCTCTCTCTCTCTCTCTCTCTCTCTCTCTCTCTCTCCCTCCTAATACGGCTTGCTTCCCCTCCTATCTCCCTCTTTTCTCCCTTACATTCACCCTCATCGTCACCCTCCCTTTCCACGTACCCTTCCTCCCTTCCCTCCTCTGTCACCCTAACATCCGCCACCCCTTTCCCTTTTCCCCCTTCCTGAGAGAGAGAGAGAGAGAGAGAGAGAGAGAGAGAGAGAGAGAGAGAGAGAGAGAGAGAGAATGACACGAGGTTTTGTGTAAAAGTTTAACATCACGCTTGTGGTATAAAGGTTGTGTGCTGTATAGGAATAGTTTGTATCGAATGGGTGAGGTTGGGTGAGGTTTATGGGGCTACGGATGCTGGGTTAGGTTAGGTTAGGTTGAGTTGTATTTTTTGGGGTAAACATTTCATTTTATATAAAGTCCCCCTCCTCCCTCCCCCTCGACCACACACACACACACACACACACACACACACACCCGAAAATGTGCTTCCATGTGTGTGTGTGTGTGTGTGTGTGTGTGTTTGTGTGTGTGTGTGTGTGAAAAATGGTTGGTGTATCATTGACTATACCTGTGTGTGTATGTGTGTGTGTGTTTTTTTGTTTGTTTTATCATTGTGTATACCTGGTTTTGTTTACCTGTTCACCTTTATACTCATTAATACACACTTACCTATTACCTATACATTACCACACACCATTACCTCACCCAGCCTTCCTATACTATATATATACACACACCTGATTTACCTGTTAATTCACTCCTATAATCACCTACACTCACCTCTAACACACACACCTGTACACCTGTAATTATCTACTTATCTAATTACCTTACCTTGCTCATTTACTTACCTGGTTTTACTGTACTTTACTTACCTTTCATTTTGTCATTTATTGTATTATTTAGTCGGTTTTATTTATTTTTTTATTCATTTGTTTTCTGGTTTAAATGTTTTTGTTGGATGAGTTTTGTTTTTTTACCTCCGATGCTCTTTTGTTTTTGTTTTTTCTATATATTTTTTTCTTCGTATATTTCTGGTTTAATATATTCGTTATTTTTCTGGTCTTTTTTTTCTCTCTTTCTATCTTGCATCTCTTTTTTTTCTAGTTGTTTCACCTTCACGCACTCACACAAATACATTCCTACACACACACACACACACACACACACACACACACACACACACACACACACACACACACACACTACACACACTCAAAGAAGAAGAAGAAGAAGAAGGAAAGCGCTGCGTTAGACGAAACAAATTGGAAATGTTATTACTTTTCCGTCGACCCTAAAAAGGAGACAAGTCGGAGTTAAATCTTCCATCACTAAGAAATGTTTTGCTTGGCTACTGAAAGGCACGTGGAGAGAGAGAGAGAGAGAGAGAGAGAGAGAGAGAGAGAGAGAGAGAGAGAGAGAGAGAGAGAGAGAGAGAGAGAACACTAAAAGCAGCTCACTATTGACGTAAATAAGTAAACATTCTATATTCAATTATAAAAATACATATAAGATAAAGCATAATGTAAGGTGTGTGTGTGTGTGTGTGTGTGTGGCGAGGAAGCTTTAGCAATATGGACGACAAAGATGGCATTCAAATTTTCCTACACGCCTGCCAGAAAGGGGGCTCCGGGCGGTGATGGTAGTGGTGGTGGTGGTGGTGGTGTAATTGTTGTTGTTGTTGATGCTGGTGGTGATTTCTCTTCCTCTTCCTCCTCCTCCTCCTCCTCCTCCTCCGTGGTGGTGATGGTAGTGTTTGCTTTTAAGAGAAAAACTGTTCTCTCTCACAATTTATTTATTTGCTTCTTTCAACGTTTGTTTTGCCGCCAATTATCACTTCCTTCCTCCTCCTCCTCCTTCTCTTAGTACTACTCTGCCTCCCCTCCTTTCCTGCATCCGTATCTTTCTCCTCCTCATCTGTTGCTTCCCCTCATCGTCTCTCCCCTCGTAGTCTTGCTTTGCCTTCTATAACACTTCCTCTCCAACTGGTTTCTTTACCTCACCATGATTCCTCCTCCTCCTCCTCCTCCTCTTCCTCCTCCTCCACACACTCTCCTTTGTCTATCATTCACCTTCTTCTTTTTTTCTTAGTCTGCTTTACATCCACATCTTATTTTTTTCTCTATTCCGTTGTAGTATAAGGAGGAGGATCAGGAGGAGGAGGAGGAGGATCAGGAGTGGAAATTGCCCCCGGGGAAGGAGATTCAGCGTTCCTACATTCTTCCCCAGCGTGTCCAATATATTCATGAGGCTGAGAATGAGAATGGTGCAGCGTGGAATCGATTAATCTTGTTGTATCATTAAACGCGTGACAGTCGGGAGGGAGGGCGACTGGGCGGGCGAGCTGGCTGGCGGGCAACTCAAACCAACCTAAAATTTTTACTATTATGAAAACTCGCTTCAGTCCAATGATTTTTTTCTTTTTATATACTTCTTTTTGACTGATTTCATATATTTTTTTTAGTGTGTGATGTTGTTCTTCTGTACCTCGTTTATTTTTTTTCTTCACTTTTTCTCTCTTTCTCTCTATTCAACTATTTTTTTTACTTCATTTTTTGCTTTTTTTATTTTATTTTAATTTTTTTGTGTGAGGGGAATAAGGAATGGATGGAGTGTAGTGAAGGGGAGGGTTAGGTAAGAGAGATGAGAGATGGTTTTCTAGTGAAGGGGAGGTTAGTGATGGTATGGATGGGATGGGAACGGTAATGGATGGAAAGGAAGGGAAGGGAGGGAAAGAAAGAAAGAAGGAATTGATAGATGGAAGGGAGGAAGCAATATTTTGATAAAGAGATGTGAAGGAATATGATAAAAAATGTTGGAATATCAATTTTGGAAGAGAGAGAGAGAGAGAGAGAGAGAGAGAGAGAGAGAGAGAGAGAGAGAGAGAGAGAGAGAGAGAGAGAGAGAGAGAGAGATAGTAAAGTATGACAGATAAATCACCTTGAGGCTTAAGAGTAGTTTGTCTCAAGTCCTAATTACCTTGTGTTAATGCCACACCTACACCCTCATTATCTTCCCTCTCCTCCTCCACCTCCTCCTCCTCCTCCTCCTCCTCCTCCTCCTCCTCCTCCTCCTTCCCTTTATCTTTTATCTCTCCTTGTTAGCATATTTCTCTATTTATTTTTATCTCTCATCAACTTTTTCATTCCTTTCCTTTGCTATTTTCTCTCATCTCAGCGAACAATATTCATCTCTCTCTCTCTCTCTCTCTCTCTCTCTCTCTCTCTCTCTCTCTTCTCTCTCTCTCTCTCTCTCTCTCTCTCTCTCCTCCTCTCTCCTTCCTCCTCCTCCTCCTCCTCCCTCCTCCCTCCTCCCCCTTTGAGGCATCTCTGGTCCGGTTCATTACGGTAAAAGCGGCGTTAATGAGACCGTCCGTAAATTATACAACAAATTCTCCGGAGACTTTGAATTGTGGTTATTACAGTTCGAGGTTGTGTGGCGCTGGTGTGGTTGTGGTTGTGGTGTGGTTGTGGTTGTGGTTGTGGTTGTGGTTGTGGTGTGGAAGGGGAACAGAAGGTAAAATGCAAGGGCTTGGGTTTTTTTTTCTTTCTTTCTCTCTTTCTCTCTCTCTTTTTGTTTTTCTCTCTGCGTGTTCACTTTTGTTTTCATTATTTTCACGTTCGTTCTGTTCTTTCATATCTATATAAACTTTCGCTCTTCTTTCACGTGTATGTATGTATGTGTGTGCGTGTGTGTGTATGTGTGTATGTATGTGTGTGTACGTATACGTCGACAAACCAGCGGTATTGTTTCACCTATCAATTTTCCCTTAACTTTCTTTCTCTCTATTTTATTCAACATTTTCACAGTTCTCCCTCTTCGTATATCCCTCCTCCTCCTCCTCCTCCTCCTCCTCCTCCTCCTCTTCCTCTTCCTGGCTCCTGGCACCGCGGCTGTCACTAGTAAGCTTCTTAGGGCAGTTGTTTGGGGATTTGCCGGCCGACTGACCGCTGCCTGAAACTTGATAGTGGTCGAGGAAAATGTGCCTTCGTCCAACCCCGAGGACTCCCGCCTTTATATATACGGGTCTGGAAAACTGGACGCAGATAATATCGTAAGTAAATACCCGGATCAAGGACTTTGGACGTAGTTACGATCTTGTGTTTTTCGGTGATGGGGAG
>JAPQNM010000049.1:532500-552500 GCA_029783475.1 Metacarcinus magister
GTTAGTCCAAAGTAAGTAAATAAACCACGTGATAATAATAATAATAATAATAATGATAATAATAATAATAATAATAATAATAATAATAATAAGAGGGATTGTAACCTGACACTGACATCCCTTGGGGCTCCACGTGGCTGGCTCCTCCGAGGGTGAAAGAAAGGAAAGAAAAAAAGAAGAGAAAAAAATATATGAATTGAGAAGAAAAATAAATTGTAACGTAATATGATGTGGATCGAGGTTAGGTTTTACTATAATTGATGACAGATAGTGAGGAAAAAAAGGGAAAGAAGGGGGGAAAAAAATGTCCACTGAGGAAGGAAAAGGTGAGGTTTTATATATATACACCTGAGGCTATACGTAACAGGAAGGGAAAAAAAAGGAAAGAAAGAAAAGATGGAAATAGGAAAAAAAAAAATGAATAGTTAAGTGAGAAATATAAGGGAAAAAACAGATATACCCCAAAATGAAAACTATATTATTATTCTGAAAACGGTCTGCGAAGTGAGAAGTGAAACAGAAAACGATGATGAGGATGATAATAGCACCCAAAAAAAAACGTTGAAAAAAAAAGCAAGACAAGGAAAGGAAATATTACAATGTGACAGCAAGATAAATGGGGTGCGACATATTTTACGCTTCGCGGGAAGATAATGTTGAAGCAAGCAATTGAAACACAGACAGAGACAAATAGAGATAAAATAAAATAAAAAGACGTTACCGATACAGAGAGAGAGAGAGAGAGAGAGAGAGAGAGAGAGAGAGAGAGAGAGAGAGAGAGAGAGAGAGAGAGAGAGAGAGAGAGAGAGAGTCAGTCAGTCCAGCAACACACACACACACACACAAACAATAGAAAAAGAATGCAAGTGAGTCTGAAAAACACACTCAAGGGACCGATTATCAGTAAAACGAAGAGAGAGAGAGAGAGAGAGAGAGAGAGAGAGAGAGAGAGAGAGAGAGAGAGAGAGAGAGAGAGAGAGAGAGAGAGAGACGTCGACTCAAGCCAATTTAGTGGTGGTGCTCAACTGCGTGGGTCACATACATCACCAAGCTTATCATGTGTGCCAGCTTGCCTCTCATCCGCAACACCTCTCTCTCTCTCTCTCTCTCTCTCTCTCTCTCTCTCTCTCTCTCTCTCTCTCTCTCTCTCTCTCTCTGGAAAACCAACTGCTTCTTTCGGTTTCTCGTTCCAATCTCACATTCACGATGTAACACTCTTTCCTCCTCTTCCTCCTCCTCCTCCTCCTCCTCCTCCTCCTCCTCCTCCTCCTCCTCCTCCTCCTCCTCCTCCAGGTTTCAAGTGGCACAGAAACCCTCTTTCTCTCCTCCACTTCTCTCTTCCCCCCTAACTCTTTTCCTTCACATTACTTTCTCACCTCTCCTCCTCCTCCTCCTCCTCCTCCTCCTCCTCCTCCTCCTCCTCCTCCTCCTCCTCCTCCTCTTCTTAAGGTGTTCCCTGTTGCCCTGATTTACACGAGTCCCCCCTAAGAAATACGCTGCAATTCTGTATACATTTTCCTCTTTCTGAACGTTTTATATATTTTTTTTTGCTTGGTTTTCTGCATCGTATTCCCGCGGTAGGAGGAGGAGGAGGAGGTGGAGGAGGAGGAGGAGGTGGAGGAGGAGTAAAAGGAGTTAGGTCATGCGCGAGTACGTTCATCTGCCTGCTCTCTCTCTCTCTCTCTCTCTCTCTCTCTCTCTCTCTCTCTCTCTCTCTCTCTCTCTCTCTCTCTCTCTCTCTCTCTCTCTCTCTCTCTCTCTCTCTCTCTCTCTCTCTCTCTCTCTCTCTCACCTGAAGATAACCATAAAACTCTACGCACTCTCCACACCTGTTTTCATTTCCCCTCAACTTATTAACAGGTAACAGGTGTTCCTCTTTGACCCCCGCCCCCCTCTCCTCCTCCTCCTCCTCCTCCTCCTCCTCCTCCTCCTCCTCCTCTTCCCTCATCTATGTCACGTGACTCACTAAATTATCCATATTTGCACTTTTGACAGAAAGCTGAATGTTGTATTCACACACACACACACACACACACACACACACACACACACACACACACACACACACACACACACACACACACACACACACACACACACACACACACTTGACGTGATTAGTTATATACAGATAATTTACATATGACTAGACATTGATATTACGTTTGTGTGTGTACATGTGTGAGTGTGCACGTGTGTGTGTGTGTGTGTGTGTGTGTGTGTGTGTGTGTGTGTGTGTGTGTGTGTGTGTGTGTGTGTGTGTGTGTGTGTGTGTGTGTTCATTTAGAGAGAGAGAAAGATAGAGAAAGAAAGAAAGAGGTAACCAAATGGAAGACGATTTAGAAAAGTGGAAGTAAGATAAAAAAAATTTGAAGTAGAGGAGAGAAAGGACTGAAAAGAAAGGAGAAGGAAGGAAGGAAGGAAGGGAGGAAGAGAGGAAGGGGAGACCGCCCCCTCTGTTGGCCGTTCTGTATAACACCTTCCCATCACGTTACTCCTTCCCAGCCACCTGAGCGCCCCCCCCCCTTCACCCCTCCCCCCCTTTCTCTCCCCTCCTTTCCCCTCCTTCTCTCCAAGTTATTTTGCCTTGTTCACGATGTCCTCTCTGTGTCGCTGGAGGGAAGGAAGGAGGGAGGGAGGGAGGAAGGAGGGAGGGAAACAAAATTAAAATGGAGAGAAAGGAAAGGAGGTTGTGAGAGGAATAAGAAAGGTCTTGTTTGTATCTTTGTTAATTTTCTTTCTTTTTTTTTTCATTTTACTTCCTATGTCATTTTATCTTTTTTTTTTCCTATGCTAAGTGTCTTCATTTATTTTTTTCTTTATTTCCTTTCTTTATCTTAGTGTCCTGTCTTCTTATTCTTCTTACCTTTCTTCTTCTTCTTCTTCCTCCAGCATCATCATCTTTCCTTCCTCTTCCTTCGTTTAGCCTCCTTTTACTTCTTCCTGTCCTCTCTTGTTTCCTTTCTCCCTCATTCTTCCCTCGTCCTCTTCTCTTTCTTTCTATCTCTGTCTCTTTCCTTACTTCTCTCTTTCTTTGCACTCCTTCCTTTTCTTATCTATTTCTTCCTTGTTTCTTTCCTAATTTTCTTTCTCTCCTCTTCGTTGTTCCTGTCTTCTTATTTTATTTTTTGCCTCTTTCTTGCTTCTCTTCTTATTCGTTCCTTCTTTCCTTCTTTCTGCCTCTCCTTCTTCTCTCCTAATCCTCTACATCCTTCTCCTGTCCTCCTTCCTTCCTTCGTTCCTTCCTTCCTTCCTTATTATTCCAAATCTCTTAACCCCTAAGCTTTCCTCTCTCTCCCCTTTTCTCCTTCCTTCCTTCCTTCCTTCCTTCCTTCCTTCCTTCCTTC
The DNA here is from genome assembly GCA_029783475.1 of Metacarcinus magister. Classification (NCBI taxonomy): domain Eukaryota; kingdom Metazoa; phylum Arthropoda; class Malacostraca; order Decapoda; family Cancridae; genus Metacarcinus; species Metacarcinus magister. Next base: position 535,848 of record JAPQNM010000049.1, read on the forward strand.
CTTCCTTCCTTCCTTCCTTCCTTCCTTCCTATCTCCTACCTTTCATCCTTCCCCAAATCTTCCTTTCTCCTGCACTCAATCCCTCCATCCTTCCATCCCTCCCTCCTTTCCTACCCTCCTTACCTCCCTCCTTCCTACCCTCCTACCCTCCTTCCCTCCCCTCCCTCCAAGTTGTTAGTCGTGGCCAAGGCGTCCCTCCCTCCTGGGGCCGCCGTTCCTGTCGATAATTCGAGTCATTCTCAGATGGAACTCCCTGATTCCTGGGAACACTCGTCGCCACCCTCGTCAACCTCCCATTCCCGATTCCCGATTCCCGATTCCTGGTGAGATGGAATGGTGTGATTTGTGGCGAAGGGTCAACCAGAATCGGGAATCTTGTTTGTTTTACTCTTTTGTTTTGGTTTGTTTTGTTTTCTTACGCATCTTGCATTTTTTTTGTTACTTACGCATTTTCTATTTTTTTTTCTTTTTCGATGTTCATATATTTTTTTCCGTAATTTAATCCCTTTTATTCTGAAGCGATGTTGAATATTTATTTTTTTATGGGAGTTTTTTTATTGTTATCAAGTTTAAGTTTTGAGTATTGGGGTGATGAGTTGGGGAGAGGGGGGGGCGGGGGGGAGAGAGAGGGGGGGGAAGGGGGGCGTGACAAATGAATAAAAGAAAATTATATTCCTTCAAAATACAACAATTCTTTCAAGAAATACCATCTTTGTAAATTTTTTTCTTATTCTTCTGTTCTTTCTCTCCTCTTCTTTCTTGTCCTCCTCCTTCCCCTCCTTCTTTTCCTCCAATCTCGTATTTGTCTCTCTCCCCCAGTCCGTTCATCTTCCCTGTTACGTTTGCCCTCTTCCCTCCACCTCTCCCCTCCCTTCCTCTCCCTCCCTCTCTCCCTCCCTTCTTCCCTTCCTTCCTCTCCTTCTCTCCTTCTTCGTCTCTTTCACACCAGCCTGACACGCCAAGAAATTCTGATTCTCTTCTTCTGTTCAAATACGTTGTTTTCCTGTAAATTATGTAGTTTCATTATTTTTGTCCTCATCCTCTTCCTAATTCTCTTTTTCTTCTTTTTCTTCTATCTCTTCATTTTCTGGTTTGTCTCTTATTTGTTTTTTGTTTTCTGGTTTTTACTTTCTTCTTGGTGATTTTTGTTTTTGTTTTATATCTTTTTCTTTCTTTTTTATTTTCGTTTCATGTTCTATTTCCTTTCTTATACACATTCTCCTTTTTCCTTACTCTTCTTCTTCCTCTTGTTTCCCTGTAATCTACTCTTGTACCCAGGTCATTCCCATCAGACATTGCCTTTCCCACCTTCCTCTTCTCCTCCTCCTCCTCTTCCTCCTCTTCCTCCTTCTCTTCCATCTCACTCTCATCGTCCTGCGTTTCCTTCCTCCTCCTCCATCTCCCTACCTTCTACCTTCCTTCTCTCCATGACCCGCCCTTCCCGTCCCTCCAACCTTCCTACCCTCAGTGCCTCCTCCATCCCTCCTACCCAGCATCTTCTCCCCTCAGTCCTCACACCCTCCTCCTCCTCCTCCTCCTCCTCCTCCTCCTCCTCCTCCTCCTCCTCCAGTACGGATCTCAACTGAGGCGGAAAATTAAGTCCAAGGCGGCGTGCGTGTGTTTACGGACAGTTGGAGGGACGCGGCGCCCTGGATCCCCGCCTCTGGAAGCTGGAAACCCGCCTGGAAGCGTATGGTGTGCAATGGAATGGGAAATGTCTCCTCCTTCTCCCCTCAAGTTCGTCTATAGCAAGATTAAAGTTTCCGAGATGCTGCTGTAGACCTGATTTTTCCTCTCTCTTTCTCTCTCTCTTTCCCTTCTTTTTCCCCTCTTCTTATTTCGTGGAGGGGAAGGAAGGAGGGATTGCGGGGTCTTTCCTCCATGGGATGAGTTTCTTCCAAGCTGTTTGTGTGTATTTGTGTGTCTCGTAAGGGTGTCACGGCGGCAGAGTGAACGCATTGTTGTTTTTCTGTGTGGTGGTGACCTGATAGCGGTGTTGATGGTGAGGGTGATGACCTTGGTGATGTTTATACGAGGTTGTCATGTCCGCGCAAAGTACTTCATCAAAATTCGTTTCTAATTGAGACTTCCTGGTGCTGTTTCTGGTGCTGGAAAGTTTTTTGTTAATTATAGTGAAGCAGTCGCGCTAATTAAGTAGTGGAGGAATCGGGACGCAGTTGGGGGCGTTTAATTTTTACTTCTGCGTCTTTGCTTCGGTCTTTTGTCTCGTGAAGAGTAAGGGCGAAGCGGATCTGGGCTCGGGGTGAAAAACGCGCCGGAGGAAGGTCAGCGGCGGCAGGTCTTGTGTCTCTGGTGAGGCGGAAAATGAGACCGCAAGGCGAGAGGGTGCAGCACCAGGCCACCACCACCACTCCTCCTCCCGACCCACCACTCCTCCCGACCATCCACTCCCTCCGACCAGCCACTCCCGACCAACTCACGCCCCTCCCCTCCTCTCCTCTCCTCCCTCATCCCTCCTTGAAAACAAACAAAACCTGCCTTTCTGATGCAAAACCACACCATTAGGATAACTTGCGAAATAAAACACAAGAAATACCACCAAAACCACCACCACCACCACTACCACTACCACTGTTGAACCCCTCCCTTCCCGTCCCTTCCCTTCCCTTCCCTTCCCTTCCCTTCCCTTCCCTTCCCTTCCCTTTCCGTCCCCTTCCCGTCCCCTCTAGTCCCCTCTCTCGCCTCAGACGGCTCTCCCCGCCGCCGCCCCTCCCATGAGACTCCTAACTTGGGCTCATCTCAGGTTTCGGGGCTGTTTATTAGCACTAATTTCCCTCGATGGCAGTAGGTGGCGGCTGGAGGCACCCCGTCAGGAGGGCCGAGAGGGGGGGCGGAGGTACTTCTGCGTTTTCCGTTTTGCCGCAAGACTCGCGCTGCAGGAGGACGAGGACCCGTGAGGCGATGACCGACGGAGGGAGAAAAACAGCGAAGATGAAAGAAATTCCTGAGAGGTGGAGGAGTAAGAGGCGTTTTACGGGTTGCTGATAAAGAGAGGGAGAGGGAGTTTCCGTGTTTTTATTGAGGATGAATCTGGGACTTTGATCTCATCTCACCCTGCATCGGCTCTTTCAATTCCACGTGTTGCTTGTGTGTTATTATTATTATTATTATTATTATTATTATTATTATTACTATTATTATTGTAGGTGTAAGCTTTGTTTCAGGTGCCGCCTCGAAGGAAGGAGGAAGAGAAGACTATATATTTATGTTATGGATAATATTATGACTATATTTACCTCTATGCTTTGTTTTTTGTTTACATTTTAACTCCATACATGATTCATATTGTGTTTTGTGTGACTCTTTATAGAGAAACATTATTCCCATCATTATCATTAAGTGGAGTGAGTCATGTTCATTACTGCCTCGCTTCTCGTCACCTTCATCCCCCCTCCCCCCACAAAGTGTTGCCAGGTCAACGGAGCGGCAGCAGCAGAAGCAGTGTGTGTGACGGAGATGCAGTGTTAGTATTAAGCCTTTCCATGACTACCCCACAGGTTTATCAATGCCCGCCGGCGGATAGTTCAGCCGCTCATAGATCAGTCGAACCGTGCGGGCGCCAGTGGTAAGTCGTTCCGTAACACAGCTCACGCCCGCCCGCGCTCTCAGCCCCACGCCCTCGCTGCGGCAGGCATCATCACACCATCAGGCTTTAGAGGCCAAGAAGCTGTGTGCCTGCCTCACCAGGCGTGTGGGGGCGGGGGCGCGGGAGCACACACCAGCCACACGCCCACACAATCCTACCCACGTTTACACCCATATTCACCCACGCGTGCACTGTCTCCCTCTGCTTCACGCTTGCCTCACCAGCCCGGCCACAGACCCAGGGTCCGGGGTGCTGGAGCCCCCGGGGGTCAGCCAGCGGTCACGGGAGGCCATGGGGTCGCCTCTGCTTTGCGGGCCTTTCTCTCTGTCACAAATGTGTGTGTCACGTTGGGCCGCCTGGAGCAGGGGCGGCGAGGCGCGGCCTTTGCTGAGTCCCGCCGCCGCTGCTCTGCCCTTCACTCTGCATGGCCGGCGCCCCCCATGGCTTCTCTAAGACCGTAACCCTCTCAAGGCCCCGCCGGGCGAGACCCCCACACCTCCACCCTCCCCGGGGGGCGGCGGGATGTGGTGTTGGCGCCGCACTGCTTCACGTCCTAACCCTCTTTTCTCTCTCTCTCCTCCCCAAGGTTCATCAATGCGCGCCGTCGTATAGTGCAGCCTATGATTGATCAAAGTAACCGTGCTGGTAAGTCAGTCAGTCAGACAGACAGTCAGTCATTCAGATTGGCCCGTCACTCAGGCAACAAGCGGCTCGCACGCGGGAGAGACGCCACAAAGTCTCTCCTTAGCGGCGTCGGCTGGCTTGGCTTGCCCTGGCCGGCGATCAGTGTAGTGTATGTACCCCTGCGAGGGCGGCGGAGTGTGGCGGGCGTGAGTGTCCCTCCGCCCGCCTCGCCGCCCGCAGCCCTCGCGCCCGCTGGGGTTTGCCAGTAGAGTTCGTGACTGCCGTAAAGTAGAGGAAAGAGATGTAATGTTGTGGTTGGTAGATAACAAGTCTTGCTATTAACAAGTGTCCAGCGTAGCCGAGGCCGCAGGTAGAGTAACTATAGTAGTGTGAGAGTCAGACGCAGCAGCAGGACACAGCAGGAGCATCACGGAGCCGCAGGAGGAGCTTCAAGTTAGGCCTGAACTCTCTCCCTTTGACCAATCTGCTGTTGTCTCTGCATTATAAATCTTCTACTAACTGCTTGTCCCACCGCATGACTGCATGACCCTAACTATAGTCTTAAGATGAACTATAACTGTAACTCTGCTAGACGTGTATAAGCTAAGCCAATGGAAACAAATCTTTTATGTATTTTTTTAGCAGAACTACACTGAGAAAGAAAGCCTCCGTGAGCTCAGCTGGAAGGCGGGGCGGGGCGGGGCGGGGCGAGGCGGGGAAACAGAAATAAATCCCTGTTAAGTGATTAGGTAACGTGCATTAATATGGATTTTAGATTAATATTTCACAGCAACGACCGCGATTCATAAGTTTTCGTTCAGTTCGCGTGTTCAGTAATACAATCCGGCGAGGCAATCCACTGCCGCCCAATTGAGGCAGCGGCGGCGCCCTTAAGCGGGAGGAGGCGCGGCGGAGGCTGAGGCGGAGGAGGAGTAGGAGGCTGTGTTGGAATCATCACAGCACAGCACAGCACAGCACAGCACAGCACGGCATCGTCCAGGCAACAAAGCCGCTCGTTGGGACTCACCCTCGCTCTCTCCATTCACCAGCTCCGCCGCACATCAAATTAAAAGCGTTCCCCAAAGTTTTCCATTTAGGCGGCTGATGAAAAATTCACGGTTGCCTACTTTCCATAAATGTTTTTCCATTTCCCTCCCTCATTAACATGTTGCGAGCTTGTTTAAAACTTTACCCTCCTCCTCCTACTCCTACCTCCTCCTCCCTCCTCCTCCTCCTCCTCCTCCTCCTCCTCCTCCTCCTCCTCCTCCTCTCCTCCTCCTCCTCCTCCTCCCCTCACTGCCGGGGTCTATCGGCGTTCCCCTCACTCTCGGAGACTTCACTATACTTAAACTGCGACTTGATCTCATTTCCTTGGCACTCCGTTTGCTATTTCTCGGACTGGCTACGACAAGGTAATGGTCTATCAATAGGTGTCTTGGGGCTAAAGGACCGACTTGTGAGGTCTGGAGGACGCAGGAAGAGGAGGATGGCCGATTAGCGTAGTTGGCGGTGAAACTCTGGCGGTCTTATAGAAAACGGATATTAAAGTCGGCAGCGGATTTGCCACTGTATGTTTTCTCGGATTAGAAGTGAAGGAAATGGGAACTTTTCTGGGTTTCCTCCTCAATGCTAGATTTAGGGATTGAAAGGAGTTATGGAGGCTGGCTGGGGAGAGGGGAAAGAGAGAGGAAGGAGGAGAGATAGGTAAGGGGGAAAGACGGAAGAGGAGGAGGAGGAGGAGGAGGAGGAGAAGCAAGAGGAGGAGGAGGAGAGGCATGCGTCTGTGATGAAATTAAGCTTAAATGCAGATGAGCAAAGACTCAGCCAGCGGGAAGATTAAGGCGATGAGTTACACAAGAGGCGAAGTGACTCGCTCCTCCACGTATTCAGAGAGAGGCTTTAAGGAGAACAAAACAGGAGGAGGAGGAGGAGGAGGGAGGAGGAGGAGGACAAAAAACATGAGTGGCACTTAAGAAAGACCTCCTCGTGACCTTGTACGCCTAGGATCCATTACGACAACAAGAGAGAGAAAGAGAAAGAGACTCTCACCTCACACCCTCCTCCTCCTCCTCCTCCTCCTCCTCCTCCTCCTCCTCCTCCTCCTCCTCCTCCTCCTCCCCCTCCCATTCGCACCTAAAATCTCTCCCAATTAATCCAGGTGATTCGGACACTCTTTGATGTACCGAAGGAGGGGAGGTAGACGGACAGGTAACCCCCTCCCCTCCCCTCCTCTCCCCATTAAGCGCCCCGGGGTGTCGCTATTCTTCCGTCGATACACTCAAGTTCCCGCCGAAGGAAGCTAAAAGGAGAGGATAGTCAGCCTCTCGGAGTGAATACATTGTAAGAAGACTAAATGGAACGTGGCGTCATCTTACGGGAGCTGCAGTCCTCCTCCTCCTCCTCCTCCACCTCCTCCTCCTCCTCCTCCTCCTCCTCTTTCTCCTCCTCCTCCTCCTCCTCCTCCTCCTCCTCCTCCTCCTCGCTATAAAGAATCCGCACCAACTTGAGCTATTCACCAAATTTTCAAGACGTTTCCCCGAGGCGCCGACAGATTGATGGCCTAAAATCGCAATATGTTTACTCGTTCAGCTGATTATCTCGTCATTTTGGTGCTCGGGTGCGGGGAAGACGGGCGCGGCGAGGTAAATGAAGTTTGGTAAGCAATTATTCTGTGAGATCGTTTATTTTGATGATGCTTGGGTGATTTAGCGGTGTTGGTGGAGCGAGAGAGAGAGAGAGAGAGAGAGAGAGAGAGAGAGAGAGATAGATAGATAGATAAACTAATAGATATTGATAACTTAAATAATAAACAAGACTAGAAAAAGAAACCGAACTTGAAAATACAACTTAGCTATACAAAAAAAACTTATAATAATATTCTCAAGTTAGACATTTTAATTTTTCAAGTAGATGCATAATGTTTTTTCACTTTTCATCTTAGTGGAGGGGATGTAGGGGGTAGGAGAGGGTGGTAGGGGGTAGGAGGGGGTCAGTTTTTGGAGAGAGAAAGAGAGAGAGAGAGAGAGGGGGGGGGTGGGTAGAGAAGGGACACTCTACCCCCATTCATCTGAGGAGGCAACTGTGTTACTAGACTTTGCATATCAGACGAGAATCACAGAGAGAGATGCTGGGGAGATGAATGGATGGAGAGGAAGGGAGAGGAGAGAGGGGAGGAAGATGAGGCTGGGGAGAGGAAATGGGGAGGATGATGATAGAGAGTGAAGAAGAAGTGATGAAAAATAGGTTGGAAAAGGAAGAAAGAAAGAGAATAAGGATAGAGAGAGAGAGAGAGAGAGAGAGAGAGAGAGAGAGAGAGAGAGAGAGAGAGAGAGAGAGAGAGAGAGAGACCCCACACAAGATTCCCCTCGTAGGAAAAGGAAAAAAAAAACGAGAGATGGAGGGGAAATGAGGGTAAATGAGAGAATATCCATTACGTATGAGGCTGAGATGGTACCATTTAGATCACAAAAGTCATGTCGTCAAGAGTGAACGGTGACCACAAGGGAACGTCACTATTTACTTGAGGAAGGGGAGTGGAAGGGGAAGGAAGGGGAGAGAGTGCTACAGGGAAGGGAGAGGAGATAGTGCTAGAATGAGGGAGGGAGGGAGAGAAAGGAAGAAAGAGTGTTGGATATAAGGGAGGGGAAGGGAGGGAGAGAAGATAGTGCTAGAAGGAGGGTGAGAGAGGAAGGGAAAGAGTGCTGAAGGAAGAGGAGAGAAAAAAGAAGAGGAAGAGGATGGATTGGAAAAGGAAATAGAAGGAAGAAAAGACAGAGAGAGAGAGAGAGAGAGAGAGAGAGAGAGAGAGAGAGAGAGAGAGAGAGAGAGAGAGAGAGAGAGAGAGAGAGAGATAATTGAAGTGGGATGTGACTACAGAAAGAGACGAAGAGGAGGTGATTAAGAGGATGAAGGGAATATGATGAGGAAAAAAAGTGGAAGTGGAAGGGAATAAAATGTATAAAGTGGAAATAAAGTGGAAGTATATGATAGTGTGGATAAAAAAAAAAATAGATGGGATGCTAAGTGGATAGACTAAATTAATAGATGGATGAATGTGGAATAGTTATAAGTGGAATGAAAATAGGAAGATTATTGTGTGTGTGTGTGTGTGTGTGTGTGTGTGTGTGTGTGTGTCCCCGAGAGTAGTGATATTGCGCCCTATTTCCCATGTGTCATTATTATACCCTAAAAGTATTGATAAATGGTCCCTAAGACGGTTGGTTTCCCGCCCACACACACACACACACACACACACACACACACACACACACACACACACACACACACACACACACACACACACACACACACACACACACACTCAAAACACACTCCACCTGACGAACCACCAAATATAAATCAAAAATAAAAAAAAAGTATATAAAGCAAACAGAAAACGAGAAATATAGTCACGCCATTATAATAGTATTGAAGAAAATGGTTTGCTCGATGGTCTTGTGTACTGATGGCTTATGGGAGAGCTAATGGGTTGGCCCCCTAAGAAGAAGCCATCATGGAGATAACTATTAGTGATAAAAGAAGGAACCGGCAGAAGGAAATCCCCTCCCCCCCCTCCCCCCCACACGTCCCCCCGCCGAAGGACATGCAGGAGGAGGAGGAGGAGGAAGAGGATGTGAGGAGAGGAAAAAACAAGACAGCAATGACGAGATGTTATATGTATGTGTGTGTGTTTATGTGTGTGTGTGTGTGTGTGTGTGTGTGTGTGTGTGTGTGAGAAAAAGGAAGGGGCAATGAATCTAGAGAGGAAATGGTAATTGTGATGGTAATTGTCCACCACCGAAGAGGACATGAGGGTGTGAGGCGAGGAAGAAAAAGATGAGGGTCCTTATACATGGGAGAGAGAGAGAGAGAGAGAGAGAGAGAGAGAGAGAGAGAGAGAGAGAGAGAGAGAGAGAGAGAGAGAGAGAGAGAGAGAGAGAGATAGGGATTTAGGAGGGAAGACTGAAGATAGAAAGGGATGTATTATGAGTAGGAATGAAGATAGACAGAGAGAGAGAGAGAGAGAGAGAGAGAAAAAAAAAGCTAGTAAATGAAGAAAGAAGAAAACACTGATAAAGCAATAGAAAACAATGAACAAAGAAACCAGGAGAGAGAAGATGAGAAAAAAAAGATAGAGAAGAGGAAGAGAAGGGAAAAAAAGTATGAAAACCCTACTGAAGAAGCCATAGGAAGGAAGGACGGAAGGAGGAGAGAGGAAGGAGGAGGAGGCAGAGGCACACGAGGACTCATTTGTAAGCTTGTGTCCCTTCCTTCCTTCCTTCCTTCCTTCCTTCCCCTCGAGGATACTTTGGCTCCAAGAATATTAAGGAAAATAAGCAAAGTTGTACCGAAGAGAGTGCGGTTTGGCCCACCTTTTTTAGGGGGAAAGAGACGCAAAGGGAGCAATGAGGGGGAAGAAAGAGAGAGAGAGAGAGAGAGAGAGAGAGAGAGAGAGAGAGAGAGAGAGAGAGAGAGAGAGAGAGAGAGAGTAACTGCCTCATCTATTGGCGAGCTTAGGAGAGACTAGGAAAAAAAAAACTTAAGTCTCTCTCTCTCTCTCTCTCTCTCTCTCTCTCTCTCTCTCTCTCTCTCTCTCTCTCTCTCTCTCTCTCTCTCTCTCTCTCTCTCTCTCTCTCTCTCTCTCTCTCTCTCTCTCTCTCTCTCTCTCTCTCTCTCACCAACGCCATCTATCGAACGAAACAAAACACACTTCTTTTTATATATATAGTTACCCCGTTGCTGGGACGCGTATACCCAGGGAGGGAAAGGTGGCCCGGTAAACAGTGTCATTAATTAGAGTAGTGTTGGACTGTTGTGGTCTCTGCAGTGTGGAGGAAAGGGAGACAAGGGTGGAAGGGAGGTAGAATGCATAGGTTAGAAAGGGTGTGAGTGAGGTAGGTTAGTGTTAGTGTGTGGTGATGTGGAATACAAATTGTAGGGGAAGGTTATAGGTGTGTGGAGAGACGTGCATGGCAGGGGGAAGCAGCCTGACAGGGAGGGGAAAGGATGTTGAGGAATAAAAGACTTGTAAAGAAAATGGAAAATCAGGTGATACATATTAATGGTGCATTTATATATTTGTGTTTGTTAAAGGGATGTATTTATAATGTTGTTTTAAGGTGTTTTAAAATAGTTGAGGTTATGATGTGATTCTTAGGGTTAATTTTATAGTAGATTCCTGTTTATTGTGATCCTATTGTTAGGTTAGTTAGTTAATTAGGTCAGGTTAGGTTAGGAAATCAATAAGGAATCGTCTTTAAAGTCTATTATATGTTACAAAGTTTTCATTATTTCCATTCCCTTTTCTGTACATCAACATTATTTAACCCTTTCTTAAACCCAAATCATTTATAAACATAGAATTCAAACCCACATTAGTGATTAAATTTTCTTTAAATGCTTAATTGACCAAAAAATCATTATGAAAAATGTGCTAAAACTCATATATTTAAGCTTAACATTGCATTGCTAACTAACATTAACTTGCAACCACTAATGTGCCTTTTATAAATACATTGATTGTGTTATGCTTATTATGTGTTATGTGTTGCCTGCCTGCTTGCTTATTATTACTAGTGTGTTTCTTGCATGCTTGCGTGTGTGTGTTAACCTGTAGTGTTGCTGCACCTCACACAGCCTCCACCAACACTGTTCCTGGTGTGTGCAAGGACGTGAGCATTTGTTTTGTAGTGTGTAGATTGTGATGATAAGTTAGTATAAGTATTGTTTGCTATAAAGGGAAGAAGGAAAGGGTTGGTGTCATTGCCTTCCCTTACTTTCTCTCTTCTTCCCTTTCTATTTTAGTTCTGTATTGAAGGGTTTAAAGGGTGATTAGTTTGAGTTTGTTATTAGTTAAATTGGGTGATAAATATAATAGTTATGGTAGTTATTTGCTCTCTGAATTGTTAGTGAGTTATTTTCTTCTCATTCTCTCTGCCTTTCATCATGTATTTCTCTTGTTATTCATATTTATCATTGTCATGTCTAGTTCATCATATTTTTCCTTCCACTCGCCTTTCTAAATTTCTTTCTTCCGTCTCTCCATTCTCTCCCTCTTCCCTCCTTCGTCTTCCCCTCTCTCCAATCTTTTCTCTACCTCCGTTTTCTCTTCTTCGGTATTCTCTCCCTCTATTATTTTTCTCTCCAATACGCTTTTCCGTCCCTTCGTCTCTCCATTCTCCTTCCTCCACTTTTTCTCTCCCTCAATTTTCCTTTCCTCAGTCTCTCCATTCTCCTTCACCCACTCTTTTTCCCTCCCTCTCGTTTTCTTTCCAGTAGCTCTTTTTCCCTCCCTCCCCCTCTCTCTCTCCCTCCAGTCGGTTTTTCCCTCCCTCCCTCCCTCCCGCCTTCTCAAGTTCGCGCCTCCAGCAGTAGCCGACGGGGAGATTCTCATCAGCTGATTGAGAAATCCTCTTAGGCCTGTGGGAGAAATAGGCCTACTTTTATGCATTTTGACAGCCCATGACGGATTGGCAAGGAGGCTGAGGGGGGGGAGGAGGGAGGAATGGAGTGCCTTCTATTTACTCCTCTTAATCCTCACCGTCAGTGCCCTGTGGTGTGCTGTTCCTCTTCCTCTTCTTCTTCTTCTTCTTCTTCTTCTTCTTCTTCTTCTTCTTTTTCTTCTTCTTCTTCATGCATTTTTTCTCCTTTTGGTCCAGTTTTTCGTTACCTTGTTTTTATTTCTTTGTTTCTTCCTCTTTGTTTCATCTTTGTATACTTGTTTTATTTTTTCTATTTTGCTATATTCCTTTTGATAATTTTTGGGGTTTTGTTGTGTGTGTATGTGTGTGTGTGTGTGTGTGTGTGTGCGTGTGTGTGTGTTGCATTCCATCCTATCCTATCCCATTCTTCTTTTTTTTTTTTACATTTTATCTGTTCACTTTCTATTCGAATATCTCTTTTCTTGTTCTGTCTCTTCCTCCTCCTCCTCCTCCTCCTCCTCCATTACTGTGAACCTTCAACACCAAATACCACCTCCTTCTGCCATTGAGGAAGAGAAGACAAAGAAAGAGAAGCATTGTTTTCTTTGGACGTTATGGCGGCCAGTCTTCTTCAGCGGTACAGATCCGCCGACCATTATTACGAAGACAAAGACACCAACGCCCTCTTTTGTCGGTCTCTTGCCTTGGGCGGCCTCTCTTCATTTCACTAAAATTGTCTACGAGTGAAAAGTCTCGGGTGGAAGGAAGGAAGGATTGTGTGTGTGTGTGTGTGTGTGTGTGTGTGTGTGTGTGTGTGTGTGTGTGTTTCATTTGCCTTCAGCCGTGTGCAAACAATGAATGCTGTGTGTTTGTTTGTTTGTTTGTTGGTTTATCTGCCTTTGTTTATTTTTCGGTGGGTTCTCCTCCTCCTCCTCCTCCTCCTCCTCCTCCTCCTCCTCCTCCTCCTCCTCCTCCTCCTCCTCCTGGTCTTCAGTCACACACTCGTGGTGATTAATCTCTCATATTGAAAGGGGGAAGGGAAGAGAAGGGGTGAAGGGGAAGTTCCACACACCCTCAGGACTCATGGAAGGGAATGGTGGAACTCACTCTCTCTCTCTCTCTCTCTCTCTCTCTCTCTCTCTCTCTCTCTCTCTCCTCTCTCTCTCTCTCTCTCTCTCTCTCTCTCTCTCTATCGAGTTTCCTTGCATTATTCAGTAGTTATGAGCAAAGTAGGTGGTTAGTGAGGCATTTTGCAGGTAGACATTGACCAAAGTATACTCTATTAGTGAATCTTGAGTAGCACCTTGAGTAGTCATCCCCCTTAGCGGGTCCTCTCAGTGGTAGGCAACGTAGGGTAGCCACTAACGGCGAGCACCGAGGTAATAAACATGTTGGCCACAGTGCCGCACTTTCCAGGTCCGGCCGGCGCCTACTCCCCCGATGCGGCGTCCATGGGCTACATGATGGACGGGCAGCAGCATATGTTCCGCTCAGACCCTTACACCGACCATGCCGCAGCCGCCGCCTACTACGGACACCCGGCGGCCGCATACAACTACCCGCATCATCTATAGGTCCGGTGAGTGCCCTACAAGCCGTCCCGCCGCGGGCTGCCTTGTGTATCAGATGAGGTTCACGGTGACGGTGTGACAAATGTTCTTAACATTACCTAACGTGCATCTAATGTGTTCTAATGTGTCCCTTGTTGCCTTTCAGCGTGTAGTGGTCAAGTAGCGTGAGCGTGGTGTCCCTGATGCCCTGAGCCACGAGCAGCCCCGCACCGAGAGTCCCCGAGTGTGGTAGTGTGGCGGCCGCCGGCGACAGAGAGGACTGTGGCTGGCCGGCGGCCGGTGCCCCGCGGCGCGTGTGCGCCCCGCGCGGCGGCTGCGTCAGGGGAACTGTGTACATATTCTTGGTGTCTCGCGCGTTAACGTTTGTGAGGAGTGGACTGCCAGGGGTGAGGACGGTGGCGCGGGCTGGGCAGGGGCGTGGCAGGGCGGGGCCGGGCAGGGCATGACACCCTACCCCGCCGCCGCCGCTACTGTTGTGGCACATCATCATCATCATCACCTCAACACCTCACCAACAGCCTGCGCGGGGCGTCGCTGCAGCAGCGTGACGTCATAGGCACAGCAGCAGCAGCAGTCACCTCCGAGGGCGTCTCAAGGATTAGCACCAAGAGCACCGCCTCTCCGTGACGTCACGACACCACCACCATCACCACCACCGTCGAAAACCAATGCGGCAGCAGCAGCAGCAGCAGCACCTTGGGTGCGGCAGCCGCGCTCACAGCAGGCCGCTGCCCAGCGGGCCAGCTGCGCCTTCAAGTGCCGTGCACCGCATGTACCGAGAGCCGAGAGTAACGTGAAAGTGATATGTATATTATTGTGTTGCACCAGAACCCAGTTTTGTTCACGAGTCCGACCACCGCCGGAACCCGCAGGCGGTGCAGCGGTGACTCGCGAGCCGCCCGTGGAAACAGCACAGGTGACGCACCACCCCCACCCCCGAGGCCCACACCGCCGTGACGCTCCGCAGGTCGGGTCAGACGTGACCTCAAATGACCTGGCTCGCCTCTGTGACCCCAAACTCAGGAAAAGTGTGATGGCAGGATGACCCCGCACGGTGGTGACCTATAGTGTACACACACACACACACACACACACACACACACACACACACACACACACACACACACACACACACACACACACACACACACACACACACACACACATACATACATACATACATACATATACATACACACACATAAAGACACACACACACACACATATCGCTCACTCAGATCATACATTATTTCTGTGATCTAACTCCAACACACACACACACACACACACACACACACACACACACACACACACACACACACACACACACACACACACACACACACACACACAAACACAAACACACAAACACACCTTTCCGTTCCCCTCCCCCCCCCCACACCTACTACAGAGCCAGACGTGCATTTTTGTTATAGGAGGAAGAACAAGATAATGTGACGCTGTATACGACTTGTGAATCCTGTATACGATTGCAGTTATCATCTTGTATATTACGAGTTGTCTTCGGGTGACCCACAGGACTGACTGGACATGGGAGATTATTTACCTCTTCCGTAAGACTTGTGTGGGAAAAAAAAATATATAATAATAATATAGGGAGGAGAAGAATAAATAGGACTGACTAAAGATTGAAAAAGAAAGAATGTTGAAATATACCTCGATTTTTTTGCAAGCTGATGTTGTTACTTCAACTGTGGTCAAGAAGAAGAAGAAGAAAATAACTTTGAAAAGAAATTATAATAGACTACGATGATGATACCATTAAATGTAAACTTTAGTGGCATGAGTCCCTCCCTTCCT
The DNA here is from genome assembly GCA_029783475.1 of Metacarcinus magister. Classification (NCBI taxonomy): domain Eukaryota; kingdom Metazoa; phylum Arthropoda; class Malacostraca; order Decapoda; family Cancridae; genus Metacarcinus; species Metacarcinus magister. The sequence goes on from JAPQNM010000049.1 coordinate 550,892, forward strand.
TCTTATTCTCTATTCCATTCTATCTGTACTAATTATCTCCTCTTCGTTCTCCTCTTTCTCTTCTCTTCCTTTTTATTCCACCTTGTTCTTGTCTCTCATTCTTGTCTTCTTCTTCCATATCCACACTTTTCTTGCATATCTTTTCCTCAGTTTTCTCTCTTCTCATCCTCCTCCTCTTCCTTTTTCTCTTCCACTTACTCCTCCTTCCTCGACCCCTTAATTCTCTTTTACTCTTCTTCAACTTCTTTACTTCTTTATCTTCTTTCTCTTCTTTGTCTTCTTTGTCCTCCATCTTCCACTTGAGGAGGTCAGGCTCACGGAGGGAGTGTTGCCATCCCCGCGTGACAACCCAACTCTAGGTATACGTACTGGGGAGCATCTGGCAATAGTGTAACCTCAAGAAGGGACTCGCCACCACTCCTACTTAAATAACTTTGTATCATAAGTAACATTTAAATAAAGAGAAAAAAAAATATCCCCTAAAATACATAAATAAATAAATAAATGAATGAAATTGAAGTTGATATTGTAAAAAAAAAAATAATAAAGTGAGTAATAATAATAATGATAATAATAATAATAATGATAATGGTAATAAATAAATGAATAAATGAGTAACCCCCAAAACACTTTTCACACCTGCAGCAATATCGATATTATTTCTGTGATGTTCTGTGTTAGGGCTGACCAGAGAGTGCCATTGTAGAGCACCGGAGGCAGCTGTGCGGGAGGCGGTGGGCAGCAGTGTATCAATCAGCAGCTGACTACATGTAACAGCTGAGAGATTTTAAACCTGCAAAACAAAAAAAATAAAATAAATAAAATAAAATAATAAAATAATGTTTCGCGCGCTCACTTCCGGCGACTTTAAGAGGATTGAGTACTGCTTTCTTTGTTTTATTTCATTCAGTTTTTTTTTTTTTTTTTTATATATATATATTGTATTATTTTTTATTTTTTTATTTGTCTCGTTTCGTTTCCTCTCCCGTATCAAGAGAAGTCTCCAGATGATTGGTGAGGACGGATGGATTGGAGCAGGACAGACGGGGTCAGGACGTGTCTTGTTCTGGTCGAGAGTCAGACTTCATGGAATTAATAATTGTTAGAAGTGACAAGCAGTTGAGTCGTGAAAACAAGTGAAAAAATTTTCCTCCCTCTCCCTCTCTCTTTTTATCTTTTCTACGTAATCAGAATGTTATGGGCTCGAGAATTATGGAGAAAATTCAACTCAAATTCATTATTGGAAAATTTCAAAATTGGTGTAGCGAGGATGACTTCCAATCTGTTGCTTTCAAGGTATTTAATCCTCTTTCCATATTTTTTGAGTTCCATTTTGCCATATATTTTTGACCTGCTCATTATACGAATTCTGAAGAAGGAAAACAACCGAAATAGTTTATCTTATTCCTGTGCTGTTGTGTTGCCACATTGTAATCTTATAAAGATGTTTTTGGCGTCAGTGGACCCCGTATGGTTAGGTAACTGTGTAGTAGTAAAACTCTATCCGATTTCTGAGCCGCTTTCCCTTGTTTTTTGTACATACTGGACGTTCCCTCTGCCAGTGACTCTTCCCGTGACTGCAGTGTAGAGTGGCATTTCTACAGTGGTT
>JAPQNM010000049.1:562500-565000 GCA_029783475.1 Metacarcinus magister
CATTACATTTTTTTTTATCTCTCTCACACACACACACACACACACACACACACACACACACACACACACACACACACACACACACACACACACACACACACACACACGGAAATAATTATCAGAAAACAAGTCTGTCTGTGTGTGTGTGTGTGTGTGTGTGTGTGTGTGTGTGTGTGTGTGTGTGTGTGTGTGTGTGTGTGTGTGTGTGTGTGTGTTCATGTAATCCTCTAACAGTGCTACGGTCACCTGACAATGTGGCATTAGTGTGTGCATCGTCTGAGTGTGTGTGTGTGTGTGTGTGTGTATGTGTATGTGTGTGTGTGAGATGGGCGGAGCCGCGGTCAGCCACAACGGGAGCTTAATTGGAGCACACAGGTGATGCAAGACCCTGGCTCACGATCTTACCTCTCTCTCTCTCTCTCTCTCTCTCTCTCTCTCTCGTCTCTCTCTCTCTCTCTCTCTCTCTCTCTCTCTCTCTCTCTCTCTCTCTCTCTCTCTCTCTCTCTCTCTCTCTCTTCTCTCAATTTGTGGTTATTATTGATTTTCTAGTTTATTTTCGTAATGTGTTCAAGTAAAAATATTCGTTCCGTATTCAGTTATTAATATTTTTTTTATAGGTAACTTAATTAACTAAAAATATGTTCCAGGACTCTCCCTTCCCCTTCCCTCCTTCCTTCCCCTCCCTTTTTCCCTCTTCTCCTAGTCCTTCCCTCTTTTCCTCCCTCCCTCCCTCCCCTTATCCCCTCCCTCCCTCCCTCCCTCCCTCCCTCCCTCCTTCCCCACATCTCTAATTATCCTTCACTTGCCACTTACCTAAAAGCCACAGTTTTTACTATTTTTGAGACGGGGCATTTGTCATAATTAGGGAGATGCTAATAGCCTCATTATCTCGGGCGCCGCATATTAGATAGAGCAATTATTCGAAAAAATATTCTTCACACAGCAAGCAAGGCAACTGAGGCGGCTCTCGGCCTGGCACTCTGGCACTCTGATCCTCCAACACACACACACACACACACACACACACACACACACACACACACACCGCTAAACACAGGTCAAGTTAGGGTCATGAGGTTATAGGTGTAACAAGATGCATATAACTTGGTCCACAAAGTTAGGTTAGGTTAGGTTAGGTTTACCTGCCACTCACCTGATATACCTTGAGGGACGCTGCAGCTCCTGATTACCTGTGTGGGAGGAGATTTCAATAGTACACTCACACCTGCACTGTTAAGTAAGGAACCGTAACCGTGCACACCTGGGATGGTTTGTACAGGTGAATTAAGGGTTAGGTCACCTGTGCCTACCTGTGTATTACCCTCACCTTGTGCCTCTTGATACCTGTGTTTGCAAGGGAAATTTGTGTATTTTTTCATATTGTTTATTTATATATATTTTTTTGGTGTATATATAGTTAGTTTTGGTATGAAAATTGGAAGAAAAATGTAATCTCGAAATAGCTCTCATTAACCTTTCATGCATCTCCCTAAATTAACTCCTCTCCCCTCCTCTTCCTCTTCCCTCCTCTTCTCCTCCTCTTCCCTCCATAACTATACCTCCTCAACTCATACTACCCCCCTTACCCCCTTACCCCCCCCCACCCACCACCATCATCACTACTACCATCATAAAAGAAGAAAAAAACAATACCGCACTTAATTACTGTCATCAATAAGCACCTGATTTACGTCTCAATTAGGCATCCGTCTTCTTTTTCCTCGAATTAATTTAAATACCCAAGCGCCGCCACCGCCCCCCCGAACCTCACCTCCCCGCCCCACGCCCCCCGCCCCCTTGATGCCCTGAGGTACGGCTAATCGACGAGCTCTTGTCTCCCGCATCATCGGCAGCGTGAGTGATCGAAGCTGACACGGTTCGAACCCCCTTCCCTTAACTCATTCACTCACTCCCTCATTCACTCATTCACTCCCCCTTGCTAATCCCTCACCTTTCTCTCACGCTACTATCGCTCATTTTCTCACCTCTACCCCCTCCCTAACCCTTCCCTCTCCCTCATCTCTACTTCCTCTCTCTTTCCTCCCTCTCTCCCTCATTCCCTCCTCAACAATTTCCTTGATGTTCTTTTAATAATGAGTCTGTTATCGCGCGGGAAAGAGGAATGGCGTTGGTGTGTTATATACGAGCCGTCCTTTGGTGATCTGTGTTAATCGTCGCCTCGAACACAGCGGCGGTAAATGCACATAAAACAAGGAGGTAAGGCGGCCTCTCCCAGCGTCAAGCGTCCCTAGTTAGCGGTGGTTAGGTTTGAAGGGTTGATTGACCTTGCAGGGAGAAATGGCGCGAAAAAGTGACGTTAATGCAAAGGTGTTTAGTAAGTGGTGATGGATTACTACTACTATAAGTGTGTGTGTGTGTGTGTGTGTGGTGTGTGTGTGGGTGTGGGTGTGTGTGTGTGGGTGTGTGTTTTTAAGATAGAAATATGTAAAATTTGATAGATATTTCTAGTTTAAAGAGAAATCAACGTTAATTTATCTAA
>JAPQNM010000049.1:570000-575000 GCA_029783475.1 Metacarcinus magister
TCATTTTTCTACGTAAATATTAGTCCTACAGGAAAATTGTATAGAAGTAAAGTTATAGAGTTTGGTAATGTCTATCTTATACAGTCATCATATGTCCAATAATTTTATTACTAATGAAGAAAATTAAAATTTTGTGAAAGAAATTAATGCATAATGCTTTACACTCCTACATCTATAATTACATTCCAATTCTGTTTTACTATAGCTCACTTAAACAAGCATTTCCTATTCTTTCTTTTATATTCTATATGTTTTTTACGTAAACCCCATACATTTCAAGTAATTTCAAAATATATGATTTATGTCAAAAATTCTAAGAGTGTACCCAACGAAATTTCATGCAAATTTCCACACCTCCGAATCTCATGAAAATTGGTACAACGAGGTTTTCGGTCATGCTGAACACGAATCTGGCCTTATTTTCCTGATTACTATAATATCAAACTGTATTTCACCCTTGCTTTCGTAATAACTAATGAAATAACCATTATTTAACTTTGTCTCATAAGACAAAAATACATTTAGATGACCTACCCTAAATCTACACAATATAACGTAAACATGTTATTTAGTTTCCATATCTTGAACTATTAGCGAATTAAAACTGATTAAAACCGATTAAAAGTTATTAAAAGTACTTTTTTACATTCCTACACATATACTTACATTCCAACTCCATTTCACTATAACTCAAACGAATGCGCGTCTCTTACTCTTTTTTGAATAATCTATACATTTTTGACTTAAACTTCATATTTTTCGAACAGGATAGAAGCCCACTACTGGGGACTCAACATGGCACTCTCTGGCACTGTTTGCATCGCCCCCCACCTGGCTGCACTGACGCCTGGCACTGCACCGCGCCGTCAGGAGGAAAAATTGAAGGTAGATACAGCTTAATAGTTTATAAATTGATGAGGACACGGCATGCTCGCCTCACATCCTTTGTCTGTCTGTTTGTCTGTCTGTCTGTTTGTCTGTCGACGATTTTATCAGAAACCCGCGAACAGATACGACTCGTTTTGCGCATGACACACCCTCTGCCCCTCCCTCCCCCCTCCCTCAACGACAGATATTGTCAGTGAATTTTTCTTTTCTTTTTCTTTTTTTTTCTCTTTTTTTTTATTCATCAAACTTCCGTCCGATGGTAAAAAGAAATGGTATAGGTAAAAGTGAAGAAAAAAAATATGTAGTTGAATTATATGGTTCCTCTTCCTTGATCTCTTTTTTTATTCTTTTACTATAGTTACACTTATTTTTATTCTTTTAGATGCACAGAAGGTAAAGGAAAGAATATGTTCCATTTCTTTATTGTTGTCGTTGTGAAGATGTAATTCTTTTAAAGTTATCATTATAATTTCGTAGTGTTAAAGAAGTAGAAGGTAGTAAGTAATAGAAGTTGTAGTAATAGTAGTAGTAGTAAAAGTCATTGTTGTTGTAATAGTAAACGTTGTAGAAATAATAGTAGTAGTCGTTATAGTAAAAGTAATAGTAGTAGTTATAGTAATAGTAGTCGTTATAGTATTAGTAGTAATAACATCATTAATATCACTTCCTTATGTATTCTCCTTTATATTATATCATACAAAATACATACATCTAAATCTCTCCTTAATTCTGTCTCACCACCACCACCACCACCACCACCACCACCACCACCACCACCATCACCATCACCATCACCATCACCACCACCACCACCACCACCATCACCATCACCATCACCACCACCACCACCACCGCCACCAACAACAACAACAACAACAACAACAAGCCTGAAAATTACCTCCCCCTTCCCCCTCTGGCCATTTCCTTCCCCCCCCCCCCCTTCAACACCTTCACTGCAATACTCTGCTAAAGTGTTTGTAAGATTGGTACTTCAGTGTCTCTCAAGATCAGTGTAATGAGACTATAATCTTACACTGCTTCATGATTTTAACAGTGATTTCCGGAACTGTATTGTCATGAAGTTTTGTTGAATTTTAGTTATAGTTTTATTTAATTTAATCGTCTGTTTTGCTGTTTTTTTTTAATTATTTTTCTCTATCTGTATAATTTTAATGCTTTATGTATGTGTAATTTGTTTTTGTAGTGGTTTTTTTCTTCTTCTCTTTCTCTCTCAATACACACACACACACACACACACACACACACACACACACACACACACACACACACACACACACACACACACACACACACACACACACACACACAACAAGACGTCTCATCCCCCTCCCTTGAACTTCCCTTCCCTTACTTTCCCCTCCCTTTCCCCTCCCCTTCCCTTCCCCCTCCTCCTTCCCCCTCCCCCTTCCCCCTCCCCCTTCCCCTCCCCCCATTCCCCTCCCCCCTCGTCACCTCTGTACCATCACGCCATCTACGTCAAAATCCATCGATCGTCACTTGTCTTATTCCCAGGTTTGTCGCGTGTCAGAGTGAGTTACGCCCTCCTCCTTTCTCCTCCTCCTCCTCCTCCTCCTCCTCCTCCTCCTCCTCCTCCTCCTCCTCCTCCTCCTCCTCCTCCTCGTTTGCCCGTCACACACTTCGTTTGCTTCTTCCTCCTCCCTTCCTATCTTCCTTCCTTCCTTCCTTCCTTAGTCATTCTCTCACTCGTGACTCCACACACACACACACACACACACACACACACACACACACACACACACACACACACGCACACACACACACGTCATAACAAACGCACATCACATTACAGTCATCACCGCAAAACCAAAATAGATAAAAAGTAAAAAGATATATAACAATAATAAATAAAAAAACAGACAGACAGACAGACAGACAGACAGACAGACAAAAACCTCATTCAATTTCCATGCCAACCAACACGAAGAAAATAATCGTCGTATATCTGCACCACATGACATAATCCATAACATTTAACTTGGAGTCCCGGAAGAAAAACTAACCAGGCGAAAGAGAAAGACGACGACCAGGAGGAGGAGGAGGAGGAGGAGGAGGAGGAGGAGGAAGAAGAAGAAGAAGAAGGAACGAGCTACTCTGTCACATTTCAAACGCCCTGTCCACTCTGTCACTCCCTGTCTGCAATATCACAGCCTCGGGTCAGCTACATGATGGTTTTATTTGTATGAAGTGACAACTCGTTTACTCAAGCCGTCCCGTCCCGCCCCGCACCCGCCCCGCCCCGCCCCGCCCCGCCCCGCCCCGCCCCGGACCGCTTGTCATAAAAGTCGGGGTCCGTCTGTCACCAGCTGGTTCCTACCCCTTAATTAGAGGCTCCACCCACACCCGCACACACACCCACCAACGACTGTGTACATTTGCATACCTCACCCAATGGATCATGCAAGGTAGTTTTTTTCTTTTCTTTTTTTTTTCTTTTCTTGTATTTTTTTCTTTTGGTATTTATATATTTATCTCTGGTTGTTCTTATCCTATATTTCTTTTTTTTTATTGTTTTGTTGTTGTTGTTGTTGTAGTCCTCCTCCTCCTCTTCTTCTTCCTCCTCCTCCTCCTCCTCCTCCTCCTCCTCCTCCTCCTCCTCCTCCTCCTCCTCCTCCTCCTCCTCCTCCTCTTCTTCCTCCCCCACTCACATAGCTCCCTTTTATCATCATCCATTAGACACACACACACACACACACACACACACACACACACACACACACACACACACACACACACACACACACACACACACACACTTAAGTCGCCTTTAAGTAAGCTCTAAAAGGACTTGGCAATCATTAAAAGGAATGAGAATATGTTTTTGGTCAACCACTGGCTATTATTCTGTTAATGGCACCACGAGGCGATGGAAGGAAAGACATATAAAGCTTCAGGAAACTCTACTGATTGGCAGCGCGTGTTGTACTGGGGTGCTTGCGTGCCTCCAGGTGTGTGTGTGTGTGTGTGTGTGTGTGTGTGTGTGTGTGTGTGTGTGTGTGTGTGTGTGTGTGTGTGTGTGTGTGTGTGTGTGTGTGGGTGTGTGTGGGTTAAAATTCGTGTTCTGTCTCTGTCTCTTTCTCTTTTCCTAATATTGCACTAGTAAGAACACGAGAGGTAGAGAGAGAGAGAGAGAGAGAGAGAGAGAGAGAGAGAGAGAGAGAGAGAGAGAGAGAGAGAGAGAGAGAGAGAGAGAGAGAGAGAGAGAGAGAGAAACAAAAAAATATAATAAAATCAGAGAAACACTTTTAAAACTTGGACTTTCTCTCTTTCTTTCACTGAAGCATACAGAAAAAAGTTGATAAAAGTGAATAAAAGAGTAAAAGAGAGAGGGAGAGAGAGACGTGGAGAAGGACAGCTGGAGAGGAAATAAAAGAGGAGGAAAGATGGAGAGAGAGAGGGAGTAAAACGGACATTCATCTCTTTTCCTCCCCTTTGAAAAGAGTAAAATAGGATACCACCACATTATCACCTGCATTACATCCACTCCTCCTCCTCCTCCTCCTCCTCCTCCTCCTCCTCCTACTCTTGACCAACTAACATCCACATCATATGCTCTTTTTTTTCATCCTCTCCTCACCCATATTTCATCCACTTCCCTCATCCACCCTTTGCACACATTTTTTTTCACTTGCTTCCCTCCTCCCCTCATTCTCTCCCCTCTTCTCTCGCCTTCATGTCATCACCTTTTATGCTTTCCTTTCTTTCTCAGTCATTTTTGTCGCCCCTTTTCTCGTTTTTTATGTCATTCACTTCACCCTCTGCCACCCACTTAAAGGCATCCATCCCTGGTGTTTTATTTGCTGTTTTATTTCCTGTTTTTTTTTTCTCAATTTTTTTTGGTCTCATATAAATGTTGTTTTTCATTATATATTTTTTTTTTATATTTAACTTCTTGTTCTACTTTTTTTTTATTCTACTATTTCTTCTTCCTATTTATTTTATTTTTATTCGTCTTTCCTTCCTATCTCTTCCCACCTCTTCCTGTTCCTCTCTCTTCCTCATCTTGCCTCCTCCTCCTGCTGCTGCTGCTGTTGTCGGTTCTTCCTGTGTACTCCTTTGTGCTCTTCACCTGA
>JAPQNM010000049.1:592500-600000 GCA_029783475.1 Metacarcinus magister
CCACCAAGTCGGGAATTTTAAGGGAAGGCCGGGACCCGCTCTCTCACTTGCAAGTTGGAGCAGTTGGTCAGAATCAAATTATGCTGCTTATTGAGGCTTACGGGCCCTTAGACGCCCTAGAGTTGGTCCGACAGCGACAGTAAACCCACAAACTTAGCAGCGTCCGCGGTCTCCGTCCTCCCTCGGCCCCGTGGTAGGAAGGAGGGAAGAGAAGGAGAGAGAAAAAGCGAAACATTTAAATGAACGTTTCCGGCGGGGAAGAGGCGAGCACGACACCGAGGCGACGCAGTAATACCAAAGTCCTCGCCGCAACGCCAGCCTCGGAAAATTATCTGATAATCATGTGGACAAATAATCTACGACAGGGAAGTTTTCTCGGGATGGAGGAAGAAGCAGGAGGTACAGAAGGAGTAGGAGTAGTAGGAGGAGAAGTAATTGGAGTAGTAGTAGAAGGAGGAAAGCTAGGGAAATGAAGGAAAAAAAATTAGAGAGAAACGTCAAGGTGAGATGGGTAAAGTCCCCTTCAGTAGATGATGTGAGCGTCTCCCTCGCGCCTTCAGGTGATGGCGGGAAATATTTAACGTCGCGAGGGAAGTGTCCGTCTTGGTAACACTGCCGCGGCCTCACCTCCCGCCCGCCTTTACGAGCTCTTCGGTCGGTTAATGTTCAGGACTGGAGCCACGCACAAAGGACTCAGGGAATATGGCGTCCGCTGTTTCTACACTTTATAACACGGGCGTAAAACTTTTATTGCCTCTTCAATTCATCGTGCAGCATGATGATGGATCACCTGTTGAGCGCATGCAACAAATGACACCCGTCTGAGCCACCCCTGACGAGACGGAGGGAAGGAAGGACGAGGGAAGGAGGAAGGAAGGGAAACAGAGAGAGAGTAAGAGGAGGAGGAGGGGTAAGCGAGGATGACTGTCAAGGGAGAGAGGGAGGAAAGGAGGAAGGGAGAGTTTGTGAGAGGCAGCAGGTGATGTTTTAGGCTTCACAAGAGGATGAGGGATAAGAAAAGGCTTGAGGGTGCGAGTGAAAATAATGAGGAGGACAATGAAAGGTGAGAGGGTGGGTGGAAATGCGGCAAGTGGATGAAGGGAACATAAGGGTGGATTACCGAGGCTGGAGGGAGGGAGGGAGTGGATGAGGCGAGTACTGAAATAGATTACGAAGATTGAAAAGGTTGAAAAGTTATGAGAGAAAAGAAAAATAAAGGAAAAAAAAATGATGATAATAATAGAGAATAGGTGTATACCATAACTCTTTCATTCCTCCTCCTCCTCCTCCTCCTCCTCCTCCTCCTCCTCCTCCTCCTCCTCCTCCACCTCCTCTCCCCAAAAGTCTCCTCCCTCTTAGTTTCAACATTCTCCCCTTACCTCCCCATCCCTCCCAAGAGTCTCTCCCCCTTCCTTCCTTCCTCCCTTGCCTCTTCTCCCCCTTTCCTCCCCTGAGTGTTGGCTCCCAAGGGTGACATCAGGAGGGAGGGAGGGAAAGGGAGAAAGGGAGGGAGGAGAAGAAGGGGATCTGGGATGTTTGGTGAGCATAGGAGGGAGAGAGAGAAGGAGGGAAATAGGGAGAGATGAACAGAGGGTGTATATGTATGTATGTGTGTGTACGTGTGTGTGTGTTTGTATGTATGTATCACTTCTCATCAACAAACCTATTGATAGCATTTACATTTAAACTCCATTCCGGTGTTTTTTTTTTAATGCCTTGTGATGCGATGGAGATAGAGATAGAGGATTGAATAGCACAAGTTAAACGATCTCTCAAACGGACTTTTTTTTTTTTCAAACCGAGAATATGCATATAAAGAGAACAGATACTGTAACGAGAATTTAATCAAGAAACGCATCATATTTTTTCCCTTTTTACGTGAGAGAGAGAGAGAGAGAGAGAGAGAGAGAGAGAGAGAGAGAGAGAGAGAGAGAGAGAGAGAGAGAGAGAGAGAGAGAGAGAGAGAGAGAGAGAGAGAGAGAATGTAATCGCACATATGTATTCGTTCTCCTGTATTTTGTTATTAATTCACTTTACCGGCGAACAGAGAGAAAAATGGGAGGAACGAAATAAAAAAGGGAACAGACTGAAATAAAAGTGCAAGGTAAACAGACAGACGGAAAGACAGACGGGCGTGTGAAGTGACGGCTCTTAATAATTTCTTGTATTTTTCCCTCTCGTTTTATCTTTTTTTTTTCCCCTCTATTTCCTCGCTCCTCTTTACGTATTGCGACCGTCAAAGGAAGACACGATGTATACACGGTCGTTATAAAGTTTAAGTTCATCCTAAACTTACTTAAAGGATATTTTTTATGGTTCCTATATATTTAAAAGATTTCATTAAGGATTTTTTTTTAATGTACCTAAATTATTGTTCACGTCTGTAGGATGTTTTAAGTGTTCATGTAGGATACCAAGGATGTGTATTGACCTAAGGATGACGTAGGATTAATTAGGTTAGGTTAAGTTAGGTTAGGTTGGTTTAGGTTAGGATCGGTAAGGTTAGGTTATGTGTCTAGGAACTTATAAATACATCATAGGAATCCACGTAGATCTACAGGATATATTGGTAATCAAATAGGATATTCCAGAGGTTTGTAGGACCTCTTAGAACTACGTAGGAGTGAATAGGGACTTTCAGAATTACATAGAATTCCTAGAGGGTACATAAAGGCCAATGTAATTTCGCAGGAGCCTTCAAGGACGCGGAAGAGCCCTTAAGACTCCGTAGGACCCCCAGAAGTGAAGTCTGTAGGATCTATTATGATTTTGTAGGAATTCTAACGAGTCATTGGAAGCTTATAGGACTGTAGGATATTTCAAGGTCAACAATAAGTCATAGGATTTATCTAGGAGCTTCCAGGACTGTGAAGAATATCCTATGATTTTGTAGGAATTATAACGAGTCCTTTGAAACTTATAGGACTGTGTAGGATATTTCAAGGTCCATAATAAGTCATAGAATTTATTTAGGAGCTTCCAGGACTGTGAAGAGTATCCTAGAGTAAGGTTAGGAGTGTGTAGGATGCCGTAGGATCTCTCAGGACTGCATCAGAGGTCCTACAACTTCATAGGATCGAACAGAGCCACATAAGGACCCTGTAGGATGACGTGAAACCTCTCAGGGAGTGACTAAAGGATATTAGGAGTAGGAAGGATCTACCATGAAATCCTTAGGGACGTTGAAGGAGGGTAGGAGGAAAGCGTCCCTCAAACCCACAGTTACCAAAATAAATAAAAAAAACGAAAAAATAAAAATAGAGGAAGGTAGATAAAAAAAATGCGTAACAAAGTGCAACAACAACAACAACAACGATCTAGAAGCATCGTCACAAGCGGCGGTAAAAATGTGTGACGTACGCACGCACACACACACACACACGCACGCACACACGCACGCACGCAAGGCAGAGGGAAAAATAGTCAACATAAATCGTCTCTCCCGCGCCGAGCAAATAGTGAGATGAAAGCATTGGGAGGAGGAGGAGGAGGAGGAGGAGGAGGAGGAGGAGGAGGAGGAGGAGGAGGAGGAGGAGGAGGAGGAGGAGGAGGTGGTGGTGGTGGTGGTGGTGGTGGTGGTGGTGGTAGGGTGAGCAAGCATAGGCGAAATGGAGGAGGTAGTGGTTGTTGTGGAAGAGGAGGAGGAGGAGAAGGAGGAGGAGAGGAGGAGGAGGAGGAGGAGAAGGAGGAAAAATACGGGGAAGAAGAAGATGAAGAAGAAGGAAGAAGAGGAAGGAAAGGAGGAGAAGAAAAAGGAGGAGGAGGAGGAGGAACAGAAGAAGTAGAAACAGAGAAGGAAGAATAATATGAAAGAGACAGAGACAAAGAGAGACAGAAATAGACAGACAGACAGACAGACAGACAGACAGACAGACAGACAGTAACAAAGGGATATGTAAGAGGTCTCAGCCTAACCCATAGATCCATTTCCTTCGGGGCGGGTAATGACTGACCATCACAAAATCCAGCGCGTGATCCTCCAGGCTATAGTGAATACCATCAATAACAGATAAAAAAAAAGATATATATATACAACAAAAAGAAAAAGACAAAGAAAACGGGAGTAATAACCGCTCCTCCGCCAACTAAGGGGGAACGGAGGTGGAATTGTTTGTAATGGGTGAACAGCCGTGTACAGATTGGCACCAGAAAGAATAGCGCAACGGGGATATATGAACGCTGAAAAAACGCTGCAAAAAAGAGAAAAAAACCTGGTGAATAATTGGTCCAGGCGAGAGAGAGAGAGAGAGAGAGAGAGAGAGAGAGAGAGAGAGAGAGAGAGAGAGAGAGAGAGAGAGAGAGAGAGAGAGAGAGAGAGTAGTAAATGTATTTTTTTATTATTTTTCTATTTACAGATATACATATATATTATTTGTGGAGTTAATTAGTCTATATTATTTCCTGAGGCTGAATTCAAATAAAAAAAAATAAATGAATAAATAAATAAATATATCATGGGGAGTGAGATATTACATTAGTCTACCTTGTTATTTTTTATTTTGTTTTAAATTATCATTCAACTGTCCATGTTCTTTACTCTTCATTTTTTATTTATTTTATTTTATCATCATTTACCGGACTGTTAATTATTTTTTTTACCATGTCTCACCTTTGTTTACCTTACTTTCTGTCACCTGTACGCCACATATGTCTCCCACTTTCATTATATATTAACTCAACAACACACACACACACACACACACACACACACACACACACACACACACACACACACACACACACACACACACACACACACACATTGCATATAACATTTTGCTAAACACAACTTACAACTATTTAACACATAACCTGAAAACACACACACACACACACACACACACACACACACACACACACACACACACACACACACACACACACACACACACACACACACACACACACACACACACACACACAGCCAGTCAGCTTCTCCTATATAGAGTAAATCCCAACATCCCAGTAACAAATGAGTTTTTTATTAAGCTGTCAGAAATGACGAGTGTTTTCATTACCCTCAGATTGAATTCGGAGGATCTGGATATATTAGGTTGGAGGCTTCCCGCGGTCTCCCTGGAAGCCTCTGGTCCCGTTAAGCTGCTTGGCGGATTATATTATAATTGGGGGCCACTGCACTATTCCTCCCTTAGGAAAAATTAAGGCCGCCCTCTCCCACTCTTGACTCGAAGCAGGGAAAGGAAAGGGAAAGGGGAAAGGGAAAGGGAGAGGAGTAAAGTGAAAGGGTTCGTAACATGCTTTAGGTTGAGTTTAAAGGATATAGAGTGAAAGGTGAAAGGAGAGGGAGAGTAACAGCCGAGAGGAACAGCAACAGGAGGAAGAGGAGTAAATTGAAAGGTTTTCCTCTATGTTTTACGATAGATATACAAAAATAAAGGGTAAAAGAGAGAGAGAATGATAAGATAAGGTAGAAATCGCAATCAGTGGAAGATATAAGAGGGTGACAAGGGAGGAAGGGATTCAAGGAAGAAGAAAATATAGAAACATTGCATCCATTGACCTTTTGAGTTTACGTGGGTGGATGAGGGTGACGATGGGAGGAGGAAGAGGAGGAGGAGGAGGAGGAGAAAGGGTAAGCCACGTAAAACCATTCCCCATTCCCTAGACTGTCTTTCATCTCTTCATTATCCTCATTCCACTCCCATTTTTCCTCCCACATCCTTTCCTAATCCCGTATTTTTCGTCTCTTCTTCCTATTCCTGAGAGATTTCATTCCCTCATCCTCCCTCCTTCATCCTCCTCCTCCCCTCAACTGTCACTTCTCATCGTCCCCTTCCACCTCCCTCCTTCCCTCCCTCCTTCCCTGACTCCAATAACTTAACTTCCCTCCTCTCCCTCCTCTCAATCTTCCCTGCCCTCCCTCTTTCCCTCTATCCCTGGGCGATTAACCTGAAAAAAACACATATTTTCAACCAGTGAGCGAGGGACAGCAGTAGCAGCAGCAACAACAACAGTAACAGTAAAAATAACAATAATAATCATCTGTATCATAAAAGCTGTCCCGTCTGTCAGTGTGTCTGTCTGTCACCGGCCTCACCCACCCTTACCGTCGCTGTGAGTGAAGGTCGTGTACCGTCACAACAGAATGGCAATTTTTACAATAAAGCAAAAAAGTAAGTGATATTTATTACATGCCATTGGATACAGGAAGGAGTGTGTGTGTGTGTGTGTGTGTGTGTGTGTGTGTGTGTGTGTGTGTGTGTGTGTGTGTGTGTGTGTGTGGGCGTGTGTGCGTGTGTGAGATGGTGAAAATATTATGTACTGAGATTTAAGGGAAATACAGAAAGTTTTAGTAAATAGAGATGTGTAGAAACGTGTATATTTATGACATAGGAAATAGTTTTTTTGTTTTGTTTTTTTGTAATGGTAGTGTAGGATAAATTTAAATGTATCTCATACCATAGTAGACAGGAATGTTATGTTTTGGTAAATAAAAAATAAAACTATACACTGGGATTAAAATTTGATGAACTACAGTAGTGGGTTTTTACATGTAGATGAGAATTTTTTATTTTATTTATGTATTGTACGTATTTCCATTATAAGTTACATTGAATATCTATACTGTACGCTATCCTATGTGGAATTGTACACTGAATATATCATTGTATACTTCAGGTTTTCATGCCACGACATTACTAAGTTGGGTGACGTGTTCTCATTTTCTTTCTCTGTATTTTTTAAGGGGGTTCTCCTTCATTCTAGGAGTACTATTACTAATATTATTAATGATGCATAGTAATAATAATAATAATAATAATAATAATAATAACAATAGATCATTATTATTATTATTATTATTATTATTATTATTATTATTATTATTATTATTATTGTTATTATTATCATTACTATAATTAATAATATTTACAATGAATTATAAAAGCGATCGTTTTCTCTATATGAATGTGTCTGCCTGTCTGTCTTTCTGTCTGTCTGTCTGTCCTGACCAAGGGAAATTTTCTGGATTTGTTTCCTGTTCAATATTTTCATTGTCCAGTAGTTTTTACCATGAATGACTTACGTATCTCATATATACAATGTAATGCAGGGAGTAGTGTATTTCCTGGATGTAGTAATAAAAGACATACAATACAAGTTAAATGAATTACAGCGAGTATGAATAGTGGAGAAAAATATATAGAATTACATGTTGCATTGATTATCTTTATATGGAAATTAAATTATAATATTTCGTGGAATTTTACTTTGAACATAATAATAATAATAATAATAATAATAATAATAATAGTAATAATAGTAATAATTTAATGGTGTGATTGTTGTTTTCGAGTGACGTTAAATCCTTTCATAGTGTTGGAAGAATGAATAACATAAACAAACGAGAATGAATAATTTACAAAGATCACAATGTACAGTACAGTGTTGGTAATTATGACGTGTTGGTGAATATTAATTAACTAAAGACGTAATGAACTAATAAACATTAAATAAGGATTCACACGTACTAAAGGCGAT
>JAPQNM010000049.1:602500-605000 GCA_029783475.1 Metacarcinus magister
TTTTTCTCCTCTTTTTCCTCCTCCTCCTCCTCCTCTCGTTGCTGATTTTCTACATTCGTCTTCTCTTCATCCTTCTCAGCTTTTTATTTATTTTTTTAGTTTCCATTCCTCTTTTCCTCCTTTCCTCCTCTTTCTTATTTCCTTCTCGGGTAAAGATCTACAAAAAAGCTTCAGTATTTTTTCCACAATCCTTTCAAGGCTACAGCTAATGGCAGAAAGTGGCGCCAGTGAGAGAGAGAGAGAGAGAGAGAGAGAGAGAGAGAGAGAGAGAGAGAGAGAGAGAGAGAGAGAGAGAGAGAGAGAGAGAGAGAGAGAGAGAGAGAACAGACGGGTAGGCAGGCAAGTCGAGGGTTTGGTGCCCAAGTCGACGTTATATAAAGACCAATAATAATCTGCTATTATCACAACCATCCGACCGGCGCTGTCATCCACAAATTATAAGCTGCCACTGGGATGGGTGTCGGGAGGAGTGTTTTGAGGCTGCGGTGTCGATCTCGCTAGACTTGTGACCTGACTTCCCGGTGGATTATTAGACAACTATTTGAACCGGCTTAGTGTGTCCTGTTTTAGCGGGTGATTGTAGGTGTTCGGGACATGATAAGAGCTTAATGTTGCCTCCTCGCCAGGGTAACGCGGCCAGATTTATCCCTTGCATGTGAGAAGGTGGTCAGTGAGAACACGCTACACTGTACCACACTATACCATGCTTTGCCACACTATACTATGTTGTACCACACTATAACACACTAGTAATACCACATTTTTTTTCTATACCACATTATATTCCTATCATTTTTGTTTTTTTTTGCTCTTTTGGTTATTTTCGGCTATTATCTCCACACACACACACACACACACACACACACACACACACACACACACACACACACACACACACACACACACACACACACACACACACACCAGTCATGATCCTGTCACCGTCATGTCCTGAGGCTGGTGCTGCGGCCAACTCAGGCAGGTCGGCCAAGAGGCGTAATTGTACGTGATTCTGTGAAGGGCTGAGTCGTCAAGTGGCTGGTGCGTCGCGTCTCCTACAGGGCGAGCATCTTAGCCTCTCTAATATTTACCTTTTTTTTTTTGTGTGTGTGTGTGTACGTGTGTGTACGTGTGTGTGTGTGATTTTTTTTTCTTCCCATTTTGTGTGCGTTTCGGTATTTTCGTAATTACTCATAAAAAACTACTACTACTACTACGTGACTCCAGGTGTTTTGAATTACTATCTCTCGTTTTCTTTTACATTTTTGTTTCTCCTTTGCTAAGTTTCTTTTTTTTTCTATTTATTTTTTTAATGAGTGAATTTTCAGAAAGTTAAATGCCATATAAGTCTTGTTACCATAATGTCAAAAAAAGAATCAAATATTACTATACACAAACAAGAGAGAAAAGGAAAAAAAAAGAGGGGAGTGTGGATTATTTTCCTGGTCAGTCGCTTGCCTCTCCCTCCCTTCCCCTCTTCCCTTCCCCTCTTCCCCTCTTCCCCTCTTCCCCTCTTCCCCTCTTCCCCTCCCCTCGTGCTAAGCCTCCGTGTTAAACAAGTGACGGTCGGCTGCGCAGGGGACGTGGGGCGGGGTGGGGGACTTTTGGGGGGTTAGGGGAGGGTTGGGGGAAGGTTGGGGGAGGTGTGGTGCGGGGGGAGGGAACAGTCTGGCGTTTGGGTTACAACAACAACAACAACAAAAGGGGGGTGAGTTAGGCAAGGAAGGACGGTGACAGGAGGCAACGGAATGGAAAAAAATATATATGATTATCAAATTTTTAAAAGGATCCCCTTAAATATATCTTTCTTTTTTTTCTTCTTCTGCTTTCTTTCTTTTCTCTTTCTTGTTTTCATTTTCTGTTGCTATTCTTTTTTTTTTTCGTCTGATGTTTATTTGTTTGTTTTTTTGTTATTGTTTTTTTTTTTCTTCTATTATGGTTTACTTTCTTTTTCTTCTGATATTTCTTTTTTCATTTTTTTTTTTATTTCTTATTTTCCCGTTTCTTTTCTTTTTCTTCTCTTTTTCTTCTTGTCTTTTCCTTTTCTTTTTCTTTATTCCTCTTTTTTAATCAATATATTGTTTCCTTCTCTTGTTTTATCTTTATTTTTCTAATCTTTATTCCTTTTCCTCTACTTTCTTACATTTTTTTTCCAATTCCCCTCCTCTGTGTTTCTTCTCTGTTCCTCATTCTTCCTTCCTCTTCAATTAATTTAAGCCCTCTTCCTCCTCCTCCTCTTCCTCCTCCTCCTCCTCCTCCTCTTCCTCTTTCATTTCCATTCATCTTTTATTCTGCTCTTCCCTCTCCCTCTCTTCACTTTAAACTTGCTACTCTTTTGACTTTTTCTCTATGCATGGTTTCTTCAGCCCTCTCCCCTCTCCCCTCTTCTCTTTTTCTTCTACCTTTTGTCCAATTTTTTAACCCAGTTTTCGTTTTTTTTTCTATCTTCCCTCTTTTATTCATCTTAATTAAGTTTATCTTCCATTTATTCTATGTTTTC
>JAPQNM010000049.1:612500-615000 GCA_029783475.1 Metacarcinus magister
GGAAGGTTCGCCTCGCAGGAAATAATACCCCGTTATTGCCATACATTTGCAAATTCCTCGCGTGCAGTATTCAGTTAATTGTTTTGGTCACCTGTATGGTTGTGACAGGTGAGTGAGGGGGAAATTAATAGTTTTAGGGGGAAATGGATGGTGATGATCAATGCACATTTAGAGGGGAATCCATTTCTAGTGAATCCTCGACTATCATATCTATTCGACCTTGTTTATATTATCTGTGGCAATAAGAAGCAGCTTTACCCTGTCCAATGGTAGGCGTGGCTTCCCCCTCGTGACGTAAGTACCGTTCAGCCAATCATGTACCCAGGTTGTGCTTGGAACAGTGACGTCATGAGTTGGTAGCCAATCATAGGTAAGGTTTGGTATGCAGTGTGGTGATGTCATAGGTGTTGGAGCCAATAGGAGAGTGGTGTGTTTTGGTGGTCCTCGTGATGTCACCAAGATGAGAATTCGAGTTGAAATAGTGAGGGGGGGGGTGAATCGCATTATCCAATGTGAGAGTTCAAGTCCAAATTTTGTAATCATATATTTTTTTTTTTCCAAGATGAGAATTCGAGTCCAATTTTTGTTTTTTTCTTTCTATAAGGGAGTGACAGTTTTTTGTTTTTTTTTCCCCGTGCGTGCAAATGGAGTGTACGTATACATATATAATTAGCCTCGGCCTTGATGGGGAGGAGGAAGGAGGTGGAGGTGGAGGTGGAGGTGGAGGTGGAGGTGGAGGTGGAGGTGGAGGAGGAGGTGATGATGATAATCCACTCGCCAAGTTATGTGGAACGGTGAACGGATTTATATATTTCTTATCTCTTTTTTACTTTCTTTCTAACTTACTTTATTTCTTTCACTACATTATTATTTTCTTCTTATATAAGTGTGCGTGCGTGTGTGTGTGCATTTCGAGTTAGTTTCTCTTTTTTCTCTCTCTTTTTTTTTTCTTTCTCTCTCTCTCGGTGAAGATGGTAATAAAAAAAAGACATTAAAAAGGTTATATTCATCAACATCTTTATCACATCGTCATCATCGTCATCTTCTTAATCGTCTTATTGCAAACCACAAAAAATAATGAAAGAAAGAAGAAAAAATAAACTAAACCTTCTTTTCATAATTCATCTTTTCATCTCCCTCGTCTGTCTGTCTGTCCGTCTGTCTGTATGTCTGTCTGTTTATTTATCCTTACATAAATAAATAAATGAATAAATATATACTTAATCAGTCAGTGAATATTATTAGATAAAACCAAGTATTTACCGCCAAAAGCAAAGTGTACGTGTGTAAATAGATAGATAAATAGATAGATAGATAAATAAACATATATATAGATAGAGAGATAGATAGATATGAAAATAATAGAACACAATAATAATAATAATAATGATAATAGAACATCTTGCATTTCCTTCATCATTCCTCCTATCCTCATCCTTCCCTCCTTCTCTTCTCCCTTCCCTCCTTCTCTTCCTCCTTCTCTTCTTCCCTCCCTTCTTCCCTCCTTTCTTCTTCCCTCCTTCCCTTCTTCTCTTCCTCATCCTCTCTTTAGTTTCCTCCTCTGTCAAGATAATATAATAATAAAAATAAATAAATAAACATCTATATCAGCGTACTTAACATACCACAGAGCGAGCGAGAGAGAGAGAGAGAGAGAGAGAGAGAGAGAGAGAGAGAGAGAGAGAGAGAGAGAGAGAGAGAGAGAGAGAGAGAGACAGACAGACTATAATAACCAATAATCGCTGTTGTTGTCATACATTAGACGCGTCCACGACAGTAATTTATAAACCATCAATCAAATTCATTCGTTTCACCCCTCTATCACCCCCTCCCTTCCCCCTTCCCCTCCCTTTCCCTCCCCTACCCTTTCCCTCCCCTATCTCCCCCTCCTCCTCCATACCCCTCCCCTACCCTTCCCTTCCTCTCCTAACGTCCCTCTCCCACCCCCAACCTCACCCCAACCTCACCCCAACCTCACCCCAAAGACACTCACACAGACTCCTTGGGAAACAAAGAGAATGTACTTCCTCTAAGGACCCCATCAACAGATCCTTTGGAGGGGGGGGGAAGGAGGGGGAAGAGGGTGGAGGAAGGGGAAGGAGGGGGAAGGAAGGGGAAGGAGGGGTGAAAGAAGGGGAAGGAAGGGGAAGGAGGGGGAAGGGAGGGGAAGAAAAGGGAAGGAGGGTGAAGGAAGGAGGGTGAAAGAAGGAGAAGGAAAGGGGAAGGAATGGGAAGGAAGGGGAAGGAAGGGGAAGGAGGGGAAGGAAGTGACAGAAAGGGGGAAGGAAGGGGAAGGAGAGATAGGAGAAAATGAGAGATAAATGGATAGTTGAAGAGGAAGAGCAAATGAAGGGATGAAAAGATGGAGGGAATGAAGGGAGAGAAGGAGGAGGAGGAGGAGGAGGAGGAGGAGGAGGAGGAGGAGGAGGAAGAGGAGAAGGGAGAGGTGTGTGCTATACCATCAATATTCATTTTGTATTTATTGTTTTTGTTGTTGTTT
>JAPQNM010000049.1:625000-665000 GCA_029783475.1 Metacarcinus magister
AGAAAATAGAAATAAGAAAAGAAAAAATATAAAAAAAACCCCAGATAATAAAACCAAAAAACCAAAGAAAAAAATGCAAAATGAGAGATAAAAACCTTAGATAAATAATGAAAAAACAAAACAAAAGCAAGAAAAACAAAGCAAGGAAGTAAAATCAGAAGGAAGAAGAAGAAGGGAAAAAACACACGCAAAGGGAAAAAAATAAGAAGAGAAGAGGGAAGAGGGAAGAAAAATAAACACAAGAAGAAACTGGAAAGAATGAGTTAAGGGAAAAAAAGGGGGGAAGGAAGAGTAAGGGAAAACATAGACGGAAGGAAAAAGTAGGAAAAAACCATTATAATAAAAAGAAAAACAAGGTAAATAATAATAGGAAAGGAAGGAAAAGTAAGCAAATAGTACAGACAAGATAAAAAAAATAGGGGGAAAAAAGAGGAAAAAACCAGGAAATTTGGACAGAAAAAAAAACAGAAAACAGGGAAAAGCGTACAATTAACGAAAAAAAAAAACAGGAAAAATAAGGGAGAAAACCAAAAAAAAGTTACAATAAAAAAAAAATGAAAAATATGAAAAAAATAGAAAAAATGAAAAAAATTGGAAAAAAAGTGAGGAGAGGAAAAGTAGACATGAGGGGAAAATAAGAGGAAAAGCCCCCAACCTGCTCCCTTTTTTCCCCTCTCTGTAGCGGGTGTCTCTGGATGTCTATTAGAAGCGACGGTGCGAGGCGATACCACTGAATTTATCACCTTGAGTTGGCTTAGGAAAAATTTAATTCGCAGCCTTACTCACCCCTTCACTCTGATAACAAGGGAGGGAAGGGAAGGAAGGGAAGGGAGGGAAGGGAGGGAAGGGAAGGGAGGGAAGGGAAGGAAGGGAAGGAGGGATGGGAGGTTAGGAAAGGAGAGGAGGTAGTAATGGAGGGAATGAAGGGAGTAATAGAGGGAAGGAAGGAAAGGAAGGGAAGGGAAGGGGAAAGAAGAGAGAGGATGGAGGGAAGGGAGGGAGGGAAGGAAGGAAAGGAAGGGAAGGGAAGGGAAAGGAGGGAAGAGATGGGAGTGGGGAGAGAAGGAAGGGAGTAATAGAGGGAAGAGAAGGGATGGAGGGAAGGGAGGGAGGGAAGGAAGGGAAGATGGAAGAGATGGAAGGGAGTAATGGAGGGAAAGGAAGTGAAATAAGGGAAAGAAGGGAAGGAAGGAAGGGAAGGGAAGGGAGAGGGAGGGAGGGAGGGAGTAATGGAGGGTAGGCAGGGAAGGGAGGGAATGGTGGATGGAAGGGAAGGGAGGGAAGTGAGAGGGAGGGAGGGAGTAATGGAGGGAGGGAAAGGAGGAATGGAGGGAAGGGAGGGAAGGGAAAGGGAGAGAAGGAGGGAAATGTGTGTGGCGTGTTGAAAGGAAAATTTTGCTCTTTCCTGTTTTTCTTTTTTTTATTAAATTTTTTTATCTTCATTTTTCTCATTTTTTCTTTTGTTAACTTTCATTTCTAATTTTTCTTTATTTTTATTTTTTTTTACTTTGTGGTTGTGTTCATGTTTTTTTTCTTTTCTTTTTTTTTGTTTATTTGTTTGTTTGTGTATTAATTATTTTGTTTGTCTATAAATTTTTCTTTTTCTCTTTGACTTTTTATTTATATTACGTCAAGTTTTTTTTGTTTCATTCTTAATATATTTTTCCTCCTCCTTTTTAGCATCAGTTATTCTATTTAGTTTCATCTAATTCTTCAATGTATCTCTCTCTCTCTCTCTCTCTCTCTCTCTCTCTCTCTCTCTCTCTCTCTCTCTCTCTCTCTCTCTCTCTCTCTCTCTCTCTCTCTCTCTCTCTCTCTCTCTCATCGTTTACCTCCCTCTCCGCCATTAATCCTCTTTGCAACGTGTTTAAATCGATTCTATGAGCGTGCAAGATCGACTGTGAGAGAGAGAGAGAGAGAGAGAGAGAGAGAGAGAGAGAGAGAGAGAGAGAGAGAGAGAGAGAGAGAGAGAGAGAGAGAGAGAGAGAGAGAGAGAGAGAGAGGGAGAGGGGGGATAGGGGGGGAACTGTTGCCTCTTTTCAATGGGAGGGAGGGAGGGAGGGAGAGAGGGGGAGAGTGAGGGAGGGAGGGAGGGTAGGAGGGAAGGAGGAAGGGAGGGAGGAGTGTGGGAAGAGAAGGTCGGAGTTGAAAGTATAGTGAATGAGAGAGAGAGAAAGAGAGAGAAAGAGAGAGAAAAAAAGAGACAGATAGAGAAAGATAGACATACAGACAGTAGAGACAGACAAACATATTAGAAAAACTTATTAAAAACACATATAAGAAACAAAAAAAACATAAAATAAAGATAAATGAATAAAACAAAAATTCCTACACCTGCTTTGGCCCTCCAGGTGTTAAATGAGCACCTGGAGAAACACCTGAACGAGATAACGAGACTCCTGGGTAACACACCGAACCTTTGAGTCGAAAGATACACTCCCACACCTACATTTGAAACGGAGATGAGCACAGCGGCTTGGAATCACTTATACTTCCTTACCATTTTTTTATAATTTTGTGTATATATAGTTTGTTTTTTTGAGTAAAGGTGTAAAAATTATGTTCGTTAGAAGATAATTTATACAAGTAGGGATTAATTTAGTTATTTAAGTTAGTTAGTTATTTTGTTAGTTAAGTTTACGTCTATAGGTGAGCTAGCAGTAGTGTGTGTGTGTGTGTGTGTGTGTGTGTGTGTGTGTGTGTGTATGAGTGTGTGAGAATATGTTTGAGAGTGTGTATGTACCGTTATGCATATAGAATGAGTGTGAGTATGTGTCAGTATGCATGTGTGTGTGTGTGTGTGTATGTATGTACGTGTATGTAACAAAACCAGTTAGTGACGTGTACAAGCAGTGAGGGACATGTTCTCACCGTCCCTACATCACCTAACCTTGGAACGGAACATCACCTCAGGGACGGTACACCACCTTGGCCACGTGACCTCATAAGGGGCGTGACATTGCCCCTGGGAAGTGACACCGCCCCTGCCACGTGTCCGGCCGAGCGAGGGGCGCCAAACACTCCCCTGCGTCACCCCAGTTAGAGCGAGAGTTAGAGAGAGAGAGAGAGAGAGAGAGAGAGAGAGAGAGAGAGAGAGAGAGAGAGAGAGAGAGAGAAAAAAAAATTATAATGACCCTCTTGATTTGTATAGCTAAGACGCTCCTTATTAGAAAGAAAACGAAGAAAGCATTAAAAAAACATCTCATTAGGGACGCAAAGAGTTGATAATTAAAAGTCCAGTTAAATGATTAAGTCAATTACCGGCCAATGTTTACTTGTTAAGTCTCGTTGCAGGTCTGGTAACACTGCACTAAGTCACACACCACCGTCAGCGTTACCACCTAAACCTTCAACCTTCAACCTTATATCATGTGTCTAAATTGGCTACACTGATTTCTCCTCCCTCTCTCCCTCTCCCTCTCTCTCTCTCTTTCTCTCTCTCTCTCTTTCTCCCTGAACGTGTGTGGCAAACGTCAGTGGGATTAAGGCGTCACTTACAAACGTGTGCTTGGAAAGGGTGATAAGGGAGCGTTTGAAAATTATTGTTCCCTAGTGATTTCTATGAGTTTTTTTTTTGCCACCGCGACCGTCGACCAAAACGTATATTTTTCGTACCTCTTAAAACCGTCAAAGGGGTTGGATTGCACGTTGTTTGGTTGCATGGAAGGATTCGTTTGGTTTATTTAAGGCAATTATGAGTCTATTACCTTGTTTCATTGCTTTATCTTGCTTGTTATCTTGATTTTTGTGTTTATATCGATCTAAAAACTAATTGTTGTAATGTATAATCTAAAGGAACATCATTAAATTCTCCATATCATAAATAAAAGTATAATAATGTCTTAAATAAATGCACTAGAGGAATTAATGAGGTCTATACAGATAACTTAAAACTGTTACTACCTTACCTTACCTGTGCTTAGAAGAAATACCTGTAATTAGCTGAGTTTATGATGACTTAATTGTAACATTTTATCAGCGTCATGGGGAGACTATAGGAAAAAAATGCGTTGGAATTAATCTATATATAAACATTGAGTATTTGAAAGGATGACGAAAAATTTGAGGCTAAAGGAAGAGGGTAAAGACGTCACGGATAAGTAAATTTTTAATAAAGAAAAAAAAATATGACCGCCAAAGACTGATTATAGATTAGTAAATAGACAAATATACAGGTAAAGAGATAGATAGATAGATAGATAGTCTGGAAAAATAAGTGTTGTCTTATTTTCCTCCTTCACATCCTTTTAAAACTTATTCTTACTAAACTTTGCTTCATAATCTTTACTGTTTCCTGAATTCCAAGGTAAAATCAGCTTAGTGTTATAGATTTTTAGATCATTCCTCCAATTACTAGTTTTTTTTCGATTCGTCTTTATTCCTTCCCACCTCCCCTTTGCCTCCCTTCCCTTCACTCCCTCCCTCCCATCCCTCCCTTTACCCTTCTTTTATTCCACTTTCCATTAGCCTGCTCTCTCTTTCTCCCTCCATCTCTCACTCACTCTCTCTCTCTCTCTCACCACTCAAAACCCTCCCTAACCCTCCCTTTTGCAACATCCCCTTCTTCCCTGCCCCTCCCCCTCCCCCCTAGCCACGCGCCCTCGGTCTAACGTTGCACGGACGCCGGAGTGTCAATTGACGTGGAGGGGAGTGGAGGGGTGTGGAGGGGTGAGGGGCGTGGAGGTGCCTAGCTGACGGCTGGTGTCAATCGGAACGTGTCATTCTGGTATTTAGCTCTGTGGTTAGTATATTTGGCGGTAGAGAGGGACGCTCGCTCTCCCTGTGTCCAGAGTCTAACGTCACCGCCTCCGTCACCGCCTCCGTCACCCGCTCCGTCACGTCTACTTATCCTAACTATCCCTAAAAAGTCACAGTGCTTATTCTCACGTCCCTATTCTTAACGGGACGGAAGGGAAGGGGCGTGCAAGGGAAGGGAGGGTAAGGGGGAGGGTAAGGGGTAGAAAGGGGAACAGGAACAAGAGAAATGAGGCGTGTGGCAACTTGATCGAGCAACCCTTCTGTTGAAAAATAACTTATTAACATATTGCAGATGCAACGACGGTGTTCGGTGCTCATGTTTCCCGGTTCCATAATCCCCTTGTCTCTTGCAACACCCGATTAAAGGGGCGTATGTCCAGGCGAACCGTAAAGACTATAAATTGGACACTAACTGAATATTTTTAGACCTTAAGGGAAGTCGGTGAGGTAGCGGTTCGCATTTCCTTCGTCAGTTGTGTCTCGGCGTTGACGGTTGGGTCTTGTGTGTTTGACGCCGCCCGGGACAGTGACGACAGAGATTTTTGTAACTTTTCCTGATGGCGTAGATGGAGTCTTTAATTTCCTCCTTTTGTTGTCTGATTTTCCCCTCGGCCTCTGGTGTTGATTAATCTGGTTACCGTTTCTCGTCTCGTCTCGTGTGTGTGTGTGTGTGTGTGTGTGTGTGTGTGTGTGTGTGTGTGTGTTGCTGTGTGTTGCTGTGTGTGTTTGTAGGACAGTCTGACAGGCAAGCAAAGCGCCATTTTAGTATTGTGAGCTATCTCTCTCTCTCTCTAATTCTCTCTCTATTTTTTTCCTCTCTCTCTAACTTTCATTCCTTCTGTCTTTACTCTCAATTACTCCTTCCTCATTTTTTTTTTATTTTCTCATCCTACTCCATTCTCCTCTCCTCTCCTCTCCTCTCCTCTCCTCTCCTCTTCTCTCTTCTTCTCTCCTCTCCTCTCCTCTCATCTCCTCTCCTCTCCTCTCCTTTCCTCTCCTCTCCTCTCCTCTCCTTACTTCACTCCCTCACACACCCTTCGCTTTTCATTCTTCATGCAACGTTTTCTCTCATTTTTTTTATTTCCTTCCTCTCCTTTTTCTCTTCCTCTTATTCTATTTTCACCTTTTTTTTCCTTCTCCCTCCTTTCGGTTTTTTATACAATTATCTTTTTTTTCTCTTTTTCTTTATTTTTTTTCTTTGCCTCAATATCTATCTTTTTATCTATTAATTTTTTATGTTTCTATATTTATCGTTTCTTTTTTTTATTGTCTTTTCTTTTCTGTATAATAATAAATTGATTTGCTTCCTCTAAATTATTCAACTTTTTTTTTTTTCATTCTTTCACTTTTGTGTAT
This sequence comes from Metacarcinus magister, assembly GCA_029783475.1. Classification (NCBI taxonomy): domain Eukaryota; kingdom Metazoa; phylum Arthropoda; class Malacostraca; order Decapoda; family Cancridae; genus Metacarcinus; species Metacarcinus magister. The sequence goes on from JAPQNM010000049.1 coordinate 631,115, forward strand.
TTTCATTCTTTCACAGATTTTGGAATAAATTCAAATTATTATTCCTTTAGTTCTCTTTGTTTTTTGTTTTGTTTTGTTTTTTTTCGTTTCCTCGCATCTCTTTTTTTTTAGTTTAGTTTAATGTTTTATGAACGTGTTTTGTTTTTCTTTCTCTTCCTTTCATTTTGTTTAATTTTTAGTCATTCCTTTCGTTTGTAGTTTTATTTTTGATTTGTTCATATTTCTCTCTTTTATTCTCCGTTTGTGGTCCTGTGTGTGTGTGGGTGTGTGTGTGTGTCTGTGTGTGTGTGTGCGTGCGTGCGTGTGTGTGAGGATGAGAGTAAACAGCAGCCTCTTAATCTTTTCTAGTTCCAATTTTATGTGTAATTATACGTGTTTTAATCAGTATAATCTGTTCATCTATTTCTTTCTATAATTATGTCTCGTTTATTTCCCTTCAACGTGTGACTTCCAGCGTGTCTGTGAAGGTCTGTTGCACTTGTCTGTTTAAACTCAGACAGTGACTTAATGTTTTTTTTTCTTCTGTAAATGTTGAGTGAGTGTATGATAGAAAATAAAATAAACTAACACACTTTTAAATTAGATCAAAATAAATTAATAATATATTGAATTAGATGAAATAACACAAATTTGGGTTCAGTGGATGATAGAAAATAAAATTCAATAAAAATATACACTTGCTATAACACATTTTGTTTAATATATCACTTTTCCTTTAATAACTTAAAAATACATTGTTATATTTTTAAACTTTATAATGATTGACACTTCTTCACTTTTTTTCTTTTTATATAAAGTGAATAAAATTAACAAAAAGTGGAAGGAGATAGACGTAAAAAAAAAAAAAAATGACACACTTTTCTTAAATAGTGAAAATGTGAGGTAGAGAAACGCTTTAGAATCTCACTCTCTTTCCTTCTCTTTCCCTCCCTCTCTTTCTCCCTTTTTCCCTCTCGCTCTTTCACTTTCTCTCCCTCTCTCGTCCCTTCTCCCTCCTCCCTCCCTTCCTCCCTTCCTGCCCACCCCCCTTCCACTAGAGACAGGAGGGGTCCACTAAAACCATTCTGATGTTTTTGGAATATCTGCAACTAAAATCCAATCTTTCTCTACATTTTTTCATTTATTTATTTAGTTTTTTTTTTTTATGCTGTGTATCGCATTCAGAGAGCGAAGAGCGAAAATGGAGTAGAGAATTGTCGTGTGGATGACAGAGAGAGAGAGAGAGAGAGAGAGAGAGAGAGAGAGAGAGAGAGAGACCGATTGTTCCCGGAAGTAAGTAGAGAGAGAAGTTAGGATGAAGAAAATGTCAATAGCACCAAAACATGACTCTCTCTCTCTCTCTCTCTCTCTCTCTCTCTCTCTCTCTCTCTCTCTCTCTCTCTCTCTCTCTCTCTCTCTCTCTCTCTCTCTCTCTCTCTCTCTAACAACACCCCCCCAACCCCCCACATCAACCTCTCTCCCTGTAAGTCTATCTCCTCCAAAGTTGAGCGAAAAGCAACGCGCAACACAACACAACTCAACTCAACTCAAACTCAAACTAAACTCTATGGAAAATCAGAGAGAGGACCGGAGCAGTAATTGAAATTGACATCCACTTTCAGAACGGAATGGCATTTTCATAGCCCGGCCGGAATTTTTACTGTGCTAGCTAATCCGAACGTCAACCGGCATTCCATCCGTCATCCGAGCCAGTTACCTTTTAGTCGCGAGTCCCACTTGATTCACCCTCCGCCTAATTCTGCAGGTGAGAGAGAGAGAGAGAGAGAGAGAGAGAGAGAGAGAGAGAGAGAGAGGGAGAGAGGGAGAGAGGGGGTTGGTGAGGGACTGACTCACTCACTCACCTATCTACCAGCTCACTCATTCACTCACTCATTAATTCAGGTGTTAGATGAGGTTATGTAGGTCTACTGTGTGTGTGTGTGTGTGTGTGTGTGTGTGTGTGTGGGTGTGTGTGCGTGCGTGTGTGCGTGTGCGTGTGCGTGTGTGTGTCACTGTGATACTTCTTTTTTTCACAAATTATCCTTATCATTAATCATCTCTCTCTCGCTCTCTCTCTCTCTCTCTCTCTCTCTCTCTCTCTCTCTCTCTCTCTCTCTCTCTCTCTCTCTCTCTCTCTCCTCTCTCTCTCTCTCTTTCTCTTTCTCTTTCCATAGCATGCAAATGAGCCTCAGGTGTGACGGTCATAATTATCAGGTTGACCAAAAAATTAATGCTCTTTCCCAACGTCAATTTAGTTTCCTGTGGGATTCCTCAGACAGGATTTTCATATATTTTTTTTATCATCAGGAACGTGTGTGTGTGTGTGTGTATGTGTGTGTGTATGTGTATGTGTATGTGAGTGTGTATGTATGTGTGTGTGTGTGCACCTCTTCCATCCATGTATACGTATAAAACAACAACAACACAAGAAATATTTTTACCATAACTTCTCATCTTGTCGTTTCTCGCATTCTCCTAATCTTCCTGCGTCTTCCCTCCTCTTACTTCTCCATCTTATTTTCCTTCTCATTCTCCTCTCCTCCTCCTCCTCCTCCTCCTAAATGCCGTAATGCAACTCTGCAATAACTCGCTTCAGGAGAGAGAGAGAAAGAGGTAGAGAGAGAGAGGTAGAGAGAAAGAGAGAGAGAGAGTGTGTGTGAGTGTGAGAGCTAAGGAACCTAGCCGCCACGATAATGGAAAGGAGGGTAGCTGAGACGGCAGGCGGAGGCTAGGTTGGATTTATGTGAGGACGGGGCCACCGTACACCCAGAGCCTGCGTCAACAATACTACGAAAATGTTTTAGTGAGAGTTCGAAAGAGGAAGAGAGAGAGAGAGAGAGAGAGAGAGAGAGAGAGAGAGAGAGAGAGAGAGAGAGAGAGAGAGAGAGAGAGAGAGAGAGAGAGGAGAGAGAGAGAGAGAGAGGTATAGAGAGAGAGAGAGAAAGAGGAAAGAGAGAGAGAGCAGGAGGAAGAAAGAGGTAGAGAGTAATACAGAACAGAGAAAAATCTGCAACGATAGTGTAAGGATAAGAAAAGAAAAGAAGGAAAATGAATAAGGGAATAGGGGGAGAGAAAAAAAAAGGAAAAGACTGCAACGGAAGGGTAAGGAATGGAAGAAGAGGAAGAGGAAGAGGAAGAAGAAGAAGAAGAGGAATGAGGAAAAGCTGTAAGGAAAGTGAAGGAAAGGAAGCATAAGATAGACGTGGAGGAAGAGAGAGAATGGAAGAAGCCTGTGGTAAGGAAAGAGGAAGAGGAGGAGGAAAAAGAAAAAGGAGGAGGAGGAGGAGGAGGAGGAGGAGGAGGAGGAGGAGGAGGAGGAGGAGGAGGAGGAGGAGGAGGAGGAGGAGGAGGAGGTCATGTAGGAGAGAGCCGCAGCAGAAGGCGACGTTGGAGAGAGAGAGAGAGAGAGAGAGAGAGAGAGAGAGAGAGAGAGAGAGAGAGAGAGAGAGAGAGAGAGAGAGAGAGAGAGAGAGAGAGAGAGAGAGAGAGAGAGAGAGAGAGAGAGAGAGAAGGCGCCTGGAAGGAGGAAGGGAGGAAAGGAGGGAAAAGTGGAAGCAGAGGGGAAAGTTTATGATGTCAGCGGAGGTATATATATACGGCATCCGAGGTAAGTTAGTGCAGCCCCGTTAGGTGAGGGAAGAGGCGAATTTTTGCGAAGGAGATGGAAGCTGCTGGTAGGTGTTCTCAGCCCGGGAGAATTTTGGAGAGCGTTAAGTCCTTGATTTGACATGGCGAAGAAAAATAACACAAAACAAGAAAGATAAGATAGATCAAATATGAAGCCAAATAAATGTAGGATAGAAAGAACTTTGTCAAAATAAAAAAAAATGGAATAGAAAGAAAAAGAAAGCAAATAAAAAGAAACGCGTTGAGCAGACACAAGGAAACTAGTAAGAGAAAATATATTGAAGTCATGTTTTTTCCTCTCTCTCTCTCTCTCTCTCTCTCTCTCTCTCTCTCTCTCTCTCTCTCTCTCTCTCTCTCTCTCTCTCTCTCTCTCTCTCTCTTTCTCTTTCTCAACCCCCCTCTCTTTCTCTCTCTTCGCAACGCATTCATTCCGCCGAAGAAAATTTTACATAGCGGCGCAGACTTTGAAACAAATGAAGGGCGAGGCTGTGCGAGGCTGTGTGTTGGTCTTGTCAGGGGGATTGAGGTGGAAAATTAGACTAGGGGGAGACAAGAGGTAGTCAGGGTCAGGGGTCAACAAGAAGAAGAGGAGGAGGAGGAGGTGGTGGTGGTGGTGGTGGTGGTGGTGGTGGAGGTGGAAGAAGAGTAAGAGGGAAAGGGAATGGATGAGGAGGACGAGGAGAATCAGAGAGAGAGAGAGAGAGAGAGAGAGAGAGAGAGAGAGAGAGAGAGAGAGAGAGAGAGAGAGAGAGAGAGAGAGAGAGAGAGAGAGAGAGAGAGAGAGAGAGAGAGAGAGCAGTCAAAAGCGAAACACAATCAAGATGAATAAAGATTAGATAAAGATTAAAAAAAAAATATTGATAATAAAAACCTAACACTCCCTTAACCCTTTGATACCATAACATCATCAACCTAACATCATTTAACATCCACGAATGAGCAACTCTTTGGCACCTTAATTAAGGGAAGCAATAAAAATACTGTAACATCTTAAATAGGCCATCTTCCCCTCTTCTCTCTCTCTCTCTCTCTATCACTATCTCTCTCTCTCCCTCACCCTTCCCCTCTCTTCCATGGAGGATCAAGATTGAAAAAAATAGATAAACGAATGCAGAAAATAGAAAAAAAACACCAAATTACTAGCAAAGGGATGAGAGACAGGGGGGTGGAGGGAGGGGAGAGAGCTTAAAGAAGAGGGGAAATAAGATCACTTCTCATTTGCATTTAAAACTCGTGATTCGTACTTGGTTGCGTGAAGCTGTGATGCTCAGCTGTTTGATGGGCTGTTAACGCGTTCCTCTTCCCAACGGGATCACATCTTGAGGTCTATTTGATTTGAATATCGCGGATCCTCCTTAGATTTTTACGTCCCAAGGGGTTTAGATAGCGTGAGGAAGTTTTGAAGTGGTGTTAGAATGCTTTAATAGTCTCTCTCCTTCCTCCTCCTCTTCGTCTTCCTCCTCTTCTTCTTCCTCTTCCTCTTCTTCGATTTTGTTTTGTGTTGTGATTCACGATGTTGTTGTTTTTTTTATTTTTAAGTGTTCATTTGTTTCAGGTATTTCAGAGTGCATCTCTTTGTATGTATGTACTGTATGTGTATCTGTGTGTCTGTATGTGTGTGTATGTATGTATGTATGTATGTATGTGTGTCTTAATAGTCCAGTGTAATCAGTCTCCAGCAGCCCCTTAGACCCACCGCCAAAGGACTAATTTGAGTGAAAAAAAAAGAAGAAAATTAAAAAGAAAAAAAAGAGAGGCTGTAAAGATCATAAATTAAAAAAAATAAGGAGAAACTAGAAAAAATAGCCTAAGACGAGGGATAAAAGAGGAGAAGGAGGAGGAGGAGGAGGAGGAGGAGGAGGAGGAGGAGGAGGAGGAGGAGGAGGAGGAGGAGATATACACAGAAGGGCCTTGATTTATACACTTCACTAGGAAAGCCTCGCCGAGTAATGTTCAGGAGCGAAATTGCGTGGAGAAAAATATCCAATTAATTTAGAATAGTTTCAAGGGGATGGGAGGAAGGGAGGGACGGAGGGAAGGAAGGGGAGGGAAGTGAGGGGAAGTGAGGAGGGGGGGGGGAGGGGATGTTAGGATGAAAGGAGGTATGTTGTGTAGGTAAGATTAAGCCGCGTGAAAAAAGAAAAAAAAACATGGAGTGGAAAAAAAAGGATAAAGTTTATATAAAAAAAAGTTTATATAAAAAAGGAAATTTCAAAAACTTTTAAAAATGAAACTTGGGTACAAAACCAAAAATGTATTTTTTTTAAGGGAATATATGAACCGCTTTTTAGAGAATACTTTATAAGGATAGTAAATAATATACAATAAAAGAGACAGCGACAGACAGACAGAGAGAGAGAGAGTAAGAAGGAGGGGAGAGGAAAAACAGAGAAGGGAAGGAAGGAAGGATGGAAGAAGGAGAGATGGAGGAAAGTGGGTTGAAAGTTGGCCGGAACAGCAATAAATAGTAAGTGAGGCGAGGAAATAGGAAGACTAAGAATTGTTTTTAAAAATGCATCAAGGAATGAACAAGACATTGCAACGGAAGACACTGCAGAGGGGAGGAAGTTAAATGAGGAAACGAGGAAGAAGAGGAGGAGGAGGAGGAGGAGGAGGAGGAGGAGGAGGAGGAGGAGGAGGATTACAGAAGCAGGCAATGTAAATGTGGAGAAATGAGAAAGGATAGAAGGAAGGAGGAAAGCAGAAGGAGGAGGATTAGGAGAAGGAGAGAGAGGAAGAACAGAAGTAGGAAAACAGGATTTGCAAAGAAGAAAAGAAGAAGAAAAAGAAGAAAAGGAAGAAAAGAAAGGAAAACAAGGACAGAAAAAGGGGAAATTGCAATGACAACAACTAAACAACAAGTATAAAAGAAAAAAAAAATTATTTCGAAAACAAGATTGTAAAAATTAAGGAAAATATCAAAACTCAAAGGAAAAAGAAAAAAAACAGAAAAAGAAGAAAAGAAGAGAATAAATACACTAAGAGAAGAGACGAAAAGGAGGAAGTGAAGGAAGAGAAGAAATGAAGGAGAGGACAACTAAGGAAAGAAAATGTGGAAGACTCGAGCTGCTGGTAGAGGAGGAGGAGGAGGAGGAGGAGGAGGAGGAGGAGGAGGAGGAGGAGGAGGGGGGGAGGAGGAGGGGGAATGGAGAAAGAGGGGAGACTGCGGCGAAAACGAGAAAGAGAGATGAAGGAGAGCGAGACGAGGAAGGAAATAGAGAAAGAGCCAGAGAGAGAGAGAGAGAGAGAGAGAGAGAGAGAGAGAGAGAGAGAGAGAGAGAGAGAGAGAGAGAGAGAGAGAGAGAGAGAGAGAGCGTGTGTGTGTGTGTGTGTGTCAGCGAAGGTCACCCCCACCTTTTGGCGTCCCCGCGTGTTGTCCGCCTTAATTTATGACTCATTTACTTTGCATTACAATGTGCCGACTCAGGGAGGAGAGACGGCGCCTCCAGCCAGACCCGGAGGGCGCGCGAGAAGGAACTGGCAGCGGGGTGAGGGCGTGGAGGGGAGGGAAGGGCGGGATGGGTGTGAGGGGAAGGAGGAAGGAAGGAAAGTGAAGTAGGCTAGAGAAGTCAAGAGGTGGAGGAGTGGAAGGGTTGAAAGAGGTGTTGGAGGTGGATGGAGGATGGAGGGGAAGGACGTATGGGTGAGGGGAGTAGAGAGAGAGAGAGAGTAGAGAGGTGCTGGAAGAGAGGGGAGAGGAGGGAAAGAGGGGAGAGATGGAATAGTGGAATTAGAGGTTCTGGAAGGTATGGAAGAGGGGAAGAAATTAAGCAAACTATCCAAGTGGAGTTTACAGATTGTGGAAGAGTTAATGATGGTTAGATAAACGAGGAGAATGGGTCTGGAAGGTCTGGAAGGTGTAGAAGAGAGGAAACCTGGAAGAAAGACTAGTGTAAGTGAGGGGAAGTGAGGGTGGAGAGAGAGGGAGAGAAACTATTGAAGGGGAAGAGAAGGAAGGTAGTGAGTGGAAGGTGGAGGAGAGGTGGAGGAGGTAAGATGTGGAGGAAAAGAGTAGGATTTAAAGGGATGGAAATACAGATGGACAGACAGACGGAGAAAGAAATATCGAAGAGTATGAATAAGATTTTGACTTGACTTGAAAATAAGAAGAAAAGAAAAAAAGTATTCATATTAACATCGTAATTTAAATGATGAAAAACTTTACCATGATTTGCACTGTTAAAAAAAAAAAAAAATCACGTGATCCTGTTTATTTCATTCCTTTTTATTTTTTTTTTATTTTTTGTAAAATGAAATAATTTGTTTAGAAGGAAAAAAAAAACCATGATTAAAAATAACTGAAATGATGGCGTGAATTTTTTGTGGACTTTTTTTATTATTTTTTTCCTCTATACTTTTTTGCGCTGGGGGAAAAAAAATTGGTGTCTAAAGTGAAGGGAAATAGAATAATTTCCTTTGATAATTATTTTGCTGGGAAAAAAATAGTTATGTACGTATTTCAACAAATTTTTTACGTAGGTACTAACAAGTGTGTGTGTGTGTGTGTGTGTGTGTGTGTGTGTGTGTGTGTGTGTGTGTGTGGGTGTGTGTGCATGTGTATGTGTATGTGTACGTATTAATCATATAATTTCAGATAAATCACAAAACTATTAAGAAAAATCATTAGCGAGAGAGAGAGAGAGCGAGAGAGAGAGAGAGAGAGAGAGAGAGAGAGAGAGAGAGAGAGAGAGAGAGAGAGAGAGAGAGAGAGAGAGAGAGAGAGAGAGGTGGGGGGGGGGCAGGGACGGCGTGACTCATCTTCATCAGATTACACCAGACCAGTCCTGCAGGAATTAGATTAGGTCACTCGCCTCTGCCTGGGTTACCTCTACGGATACTGAGACCACCACCACCACCACCACCACCACCACCACCACCACCACCACCACCACCACCACCACCACCACCACCACCACCACCACCACCACCTCCTCTTCCTCCTCCACGTACACTCCTCCTATAGTTTCCTCAGTAGCTCCTTTAGTAACGCTCATGTATAACCTATTCGTGTGTGTGAGAGAGAGAGAGAGAGAGAGAGAGAGAGAGAGAGAGAGAGAGAGAGAGAGAGAGAGAGAGAGAGAGAGAGAGAGAGAGAGAGAGTTTCATATATTATTAAGCATTAACCAGGATTTGTCTAGATTAGCAGTGCCTTTAAGAGAATTGAAGGGGAAATAATAATGATAATAATAATAATAGTAATAATGATGACGATAAGAATAATAATAATGATAATAATATACGTTTATACATCTTTTTCACTTATTTTTTCCTTCCTGATTACTTATTTTCCCCTATCATACTCACATAGACATTCTTGCTTAATTTTTCCTTTTCCTTACACTTGCAAACCCTTTCTCTTTTCCTTCTTTTCGCCTGAACGCCTTGCTCTCTTTATCTCCATTGAAACTCGACGCACGAGGACAACAGGACAACAGACTGACTAACCTTCGCGGGGGCATCCATTTCGTGATCTCAAGTAACTAGATATACACAAAAAATCTCTCTCTTTAATGGGGAAAACAGCTCTGGTCCCTTGAGGTCATTTCAATTGGGGTTAAGAGCCGTTCTCTGTTGGGGAGGACAAACAGAATTATTAGCCTTTCCTCTTTCTGTCACGATTGTTAGTGGTGGCCGCAAGATGTCTCTGGGTTGCGCTGTGTGTGTGTGTGTTTATGTGTGTGTGTGTTTATGTGTGTGTGCGTGTGTGTGTGTGTGTGTGTGTGTGTGTGTGTGTGTGTGTGTGTGTGTGTGTGTGTGTGTGTGTGTGTGTGTGTGTGTGTGTGTGACAGCCGCTAGATGGCTCTGCCCGACACACGAGACCCGCAGAAATATAAGAGAGAGAGAGAGAGAGAGAGAGAGAGAGAGAGAGAGAGAGAGAGAGAGAGAGAGAGAGAGAGAGAGAGAGAGAGAGAGAGAGAGAGAGAGAGAGAGAGAGAGATGGAGGGGGGGGAAGGAGGACGTTTCTATTGCGAGGGAATTTATATTTTGTGTATTTTTATCGAACTCCCCGAGCACTGAAAAATATATCATGATGCAGGTGAATGTTTCAGTCGGAGAGAGAGAGAGAAAGAGAGAAAGAGAGAGAGACCGAGCTGGCGGAGGAGGAAGAGAGGGAGGAGAAATAGAAGAGAAAGGAAGGAAGTAGGAGAGAGGAAGTAAATATCACCCCCTAAATATCTATAAGGTTCTCATTACTCTATCTCTTCTTCGTTTTTCAATGTAATCCGCTGCTCAAGAGTCTTCAAGGTCACTCTTCGGAAGCTTCTGGTAACGCGTACTGGCGGGGCCTCCGAGCCGCTAAGGGCGTGAATGATTTAATGGTATAATTTTAACGCGAAACAATAGCTTGAGAGTGGGAGGGACCGGGAAGGGGACCAGGTAGGGACGGCGAGGGGAAAAAATAGCATGCTGACGGAAGAAAATTATTTAGTGAGTCTATGAAGCCGAACGTCAAGGAGGAGTTAAAAGTGGAGTAATGATTGATGAACGAAATTACGGAGCCCCATTTTTTATTTTTCTTCTTTAGGGCGAAACGAAAGCATAATCCAGACAGCCGCTCGTGGAAACAAGTTAGACAGCCCATGGACTCCCTTCCCCCCTTTCCCTTGCCCTTCCCTCCCCCTCCCACCCAACTATTTTTTTCCTTTTTTTTTTGCTTTTACCGAAGAATATTTTGCTTTGTGTCCCACCTGAGCGTGCCAGGGATGCAGGTGTGTGGGAAGTGGATGTACATATACACACACACACACGTACACGCACACGCACAAGTACACACACACGCACACGCACATACACACACACGGTGGTTTTTATTGTGCTTTCATGTCGGTTTTGTAGCATAAGCGTTCATGCGTGTAGATGTTATTAATGATGATGATGATGATGATGATGATGATGATGATGATGATGATGATGAAGGTAGTAGTGATGGAGGTGAGGCATTTTCTTTCTTGTGCTATCATTATCATTATCATTATCATTATTATTATTATTATTATTATTATTATTATTATTATTATTATCAGCAGCTGCATGCATGTCTTAAGAGTGTAGGTCAAGAGCGTCACAAGACATAGAGAGAGGTCACAGAGCCGTGTGTGTGTGTGTGTGTGTGTGTGTGTGTGTGTGTGTGTGTGTGTGTGTGTGTGTGTGTGTGTGTGTGTGTGTGTGTGTGTGTGTGTTTTAATGTTGACCTTAGGAGGAGGAAGGAAGGAAGAATGGAGAGGAGAAGCAGGTGGAAGGAAGAAGAAGATCCTCACCAAGAAGAATAAGGAGAAGGAGGAAGAGGAGGAGAAGGAGGAGGAGGAGGAGGAGGAGGAGGAGGAGGAGGAGACAGAAGAGACACATGGAAAGGGTAGGAAAAAGAATAAAATTAGGGTGCCGTGAAAGGGAAGTAAGGAAGGAAGAAGGGAGGAAGAAGGGAAGGGAAGAGAAGGAAAGAGAGAATGAAGGGGGAACAAGAAGGGTAGTAGTAGAGAGAGAGAGAGAGAGAGAGAGAGAGAAAGAGAGAGAGAGAGAGAGAAGGGAGCAGCAAGGCAAGGGATCTCGCTGGGGAACTTACAATATAACCGCTCAGGGCAATCATTTAAAATTCCCGCCAACAACAATCGCCTGACAGTTATTGCCGGAGGCGGGAAAATTATGGCGACTTGTGCCAATTTGGTCACTCAGCGGATTTGAATCTTGCTGCGTCCTGGGATAGAGGCGAGGGCGTCCCAGCTTCCCTAATGGCCGTCAGCGGTAAAGAGGAACATATTATTTTAGTCGACGTTTAGGTATTGAAAGGAAGCGCCCGGAGAAGCGCACTTGACGTCGCCTAACAAAGGGAACGTCGCCCGTCAGGAGGGAGGCGGCCAGTGCTCCTGCCTGTCAGAACAAATTGGGTGCGTGCTGAGGGTTGTGAGTCGCCCCTCCCCCTCCTAGACCTCCTCCCCTCTCTCTCTCTCTCTCTCTCTCTCTCTCTCTCTCTCTCTCTCTCTCTCTCTCTCTCTCTCTCTCTCTCTCTCTCTCTCTCTCCCTTCCCCTCTCTTTCTCTTACTTGGTATCTCGCAATCTACACCTGCTACACACACCAACACACACACACATACATACACACACACACCTGCTGTTTCTTAAGACGTTAGGTTGGTGTGTTTTTTTTCTTTAAGCTTACGTATGCGAGGATCACCCAGCAAGGATGTGTGAAAGAAAACGAAGGAAGGAAGTTTAAGTCAGGACAAAAGATTCTTGTAGTAGCTACCACGTGCCTCTCATTACCCAGCCTGCCCCGTAACACATCACCCCCCCCCCCACCCGCCCCGCCCCGTCACGCCCCGTCACGCCCCGTCACGCCCCGTCCCGCCCCGTCCCGCCCCAGTTCAGGCTAGGACGGGGTAATTGGTGGGGATATTTCAGGGGTATAAAAGGGTGGTGTGTCAGGCTGCGTGGGAAATGGCGGGCTATGGGAGGTGTGTGTGTGTGTGTGTGTGTGTGTGTGTGTGTGTGTGTGTGTGTGTGTGTGTGTGTGTGTGCGTGAGTGCGTGAGTACGTGCATGTTATTTATTTTATCATTCTTTATTTTCATTCTTGTTCTTTATTCTCCTTTTTTCATCCTATTCTTCCGTATTCTCTTATTTTCATTCAATTTGTCCTTCCTTTTTTTCTAACCTATCCATCTTGTAACTTAATATTATTCTATTTTCCTTCTTATTCCCTTATTTCTTACCTTCCTTGCACGTCTCATACACTTATTTATTTTTTCCTTTTTCCTTCTGGGTTTTCTTCCAGCCCATATTTTCTTATTTATTCATTCCTTTCCTTCTTCCTTCCTTCCTGCATCTCTTCTTCTTATTCATTCTTCTTCTTCCTTTTCTCCCATTATTGTTGTTGTTGTTGTTATTGTTGTTTTCTCCTCTTCTTCTTATTCATTCAAGCGTATTCTTCATCGTATCTTCTTTTTCATCTCATCTCCTCTTCTTATTTTCCTGTTGTGTTGTATATAGGCCAAGAGAGAGAGAGAGAGAGAGAGAGAGAGAGAGAGAGAGAGAGAGAGAGAGGAGAGAGAGAGAGAGAGAGAGAGAGAGAGAGAGAGAGAGAGAGAGAGAGAGAGGTCGCGTCTTTCACATCGAGAGAAGTTGGCAAAAACAGACCATCCATTAGACTTGCACAACCTTTTAGGGCACCATTTACACACCGCTTGGCTGCTCTCTCTCTCTCTCTCTCTCTCTCTCTCTCTCTCTCTCTCTCTCTCTCTCTCTCTCTCTCTCTCTCTCTCTCTCTCTCTCTCCTCTTCAGTAACAGAGAAAACAGGGAGAAATTGGCCCTGGAAATGGTAGAGAAAGAGAGAAAGAAAGAGAAAGAGAGAGACACAAAAAATGGGATACAGTCATCGGCAATAAATCTCGTGTGGGTCTTTTCTTCTCTCTTTTTCCTATTTTTTTTTTTTTTTTTTACTCTCTCTCTCCCTTTTTGCGTTCGTGTTTCGAGCGGATTCTGACTCTTCACTAATATTTACGGGAGTGAGTGACGTGGCAGCGGAGAGGAGCGGAGAGGAGCAGTGCCAAAGAGAGATAATAATTGTGTATTAATTTGCTCCCGAAGTGAAATTAATCAGCCGACGTTCTTGCCTTTTTTTTTGCCTTTCCCAGTTGGAGTGAAAAGCATCATAAAAAAAAAGACTTTAAAAGGGAGACTGACGCAAGCTCACTTCTCTTGGTGATACGAGAGAGAGAGAGAGAGAGAGAGAGAGAGAGAGAGAGAGAGAGAGAGAGAGAGAGAGAGAGAGAGAGAGAGAGAGAGAGAGAGAGAGAAGAGAGAGTATTGTTTTTCCTTCTCTCTTTCCCCCTCTACTACAGCCTATCCTTACTGGTTGAGGAAAATATACGTGTTAGGTATATACCGATACTATACTATCTGACAACAACAACAATAACAACAACAACAACAACAACAACAACAACAACAACAACAAATCTGTAAAATATCTTATGTTATCACTCTTACTTCCCTAAAATGTGGACCAGCAGTTTATTTATTGTCTCCATGTATGGGTGAACCTCCTCCTCCTCCTCCTCCTCCTCCTCCTCCTCCTCCTCCTCCTCCTCCTCCTCCTCCTCCTCCTCCTCCTCCCTTTTATTCTTCCTCGTTGTGGTTGATCCTCCCTTTGTGATCTTCCCATAATCTTGCTCTTCCAGGCAAGTGAGGCGTATCATGGTCTTCCTCCTCCTCCTCCTCCCTCCTCCTCCTCCTCCTCCTCCATAGTCTCTTATTTCATCTATAAATGAGCCAATTTTTTTTTTGCATGAAAAGAAGTTTTATTTTATTTTTGTCTATATGGTTATTTATTCGTCTTTTTTTCTTTCTCTCTCCATATTCATTATTTGCTTCTCCTTTATCGGGTTATAATGCTTGTCTCTAATTCAGTATCATATATAGAACTTTAATCTCTCTTTCTCTTTCGCACTCACTCACTCACTCACTCACTCACTCACTCACTCACTCACTCACTCACTCACTCTTTCTCTTCAGTAACCCTTGAGAAGCAACTCTATTTCTTCCACCTTCTCCATCAAGCCCCATCCTCCCCCCATCCTCCCCTTCCTCCCCTTCCTTCCCTTCCTTCCCTCTCCCTCGTTCATTTCTCCTCGGGTCCTTCCTTGCTTCGATGCGTCCTTTACCGCCCTACTGATTACACACCAAAATTGCCTAATAAATAGCATTAATTTCTGCGCCACTTGGTACGAGCGCCGCGAGCCTGCAACTAGAGCCAACTCTCTCCATATGTCAGGGATTCTTCTGTGGCTGACAAGCGGGGTGGCGGGTCACTGGTTTGCTATGTTGGTGCGTGTGTGTGTGTGTGTGTGTGTGTGTGTGTGTGTGTGTGTGTGTGTGGGTGTGTGTGTGTGTGTGTGTGTGTGTGTGTGTGTGTGTGTGTGTGTGTGTGTTTGTAATATGGATAGTGTAAAAAATATATATTAAAATTAAAAAAAGAGTAAAATTTAGTGGAACGAACGAACAAGTGTGTGTGTGTGTGTGTGTGTGTGTGTGGTGTGTGTGTGTGTGTGTGCGTGGTGTGTGTGTGTGTGTGCGTGTGTGTTAGAGGGAAAAGCTACAAAGCATCGTTCACCTCACTGTCTCTGTTTCTCCTGATACCGAGAGACGTAACGAAACCCAATGACGCGGAAGAAACTGTGTGTGTGTGTGTGTGTGTGTGTGTGTGTGTGTGTGTGTGTGTGTGTGTGTGTGTGTGTGTGTGTGTGTGTGTGTGTGTGTGTGTGTGTGTGTGTGTTTAGAATGAAAGGGGAGACAGCAGGAGGGATCCACCACAGAAGGGAAGGAGAGAGGGAAGTTAACCCTTAGTGAATCCTTCTCCCCCTTCTTCCCTCCTTCCCTCCTTCCCTCCTTCCCTCCTTCCCTCCCTCGTAAGTCTCTCCTAGCAGTCACTTTGCATCAGATCCTCTTCAAGTCATCACTGTTTTCCTCTCACCTCTTCCTCCCTCCCTCCTTCACTCACTCCCTCACTCCCTCCTTCCCTCACTCCCTCTTTCCTCCTTCCTGCCGTTACCTCAGGGGATGATAATGTACTCCAAGGGAAGGGGAGGGAAGGGAAGGAAAGGGAAGGGGAGGGGAAGGGAAGGGGAAGGGAAAGGAGAGAAAGACACGTGTGGTTTCTACAAAGACAAGACTAAGTTACCATCAGTTTATAGGTGACATTTTGACCATCATCCACGTCTAGTTGCATCAGATTGGCTCTTCAATCCACCACCACCACCACCACCACCACCACCACCACCACCACCACCACCACCACCACCACCACCACCACCACCTCCCACGTAAAGACAGCGGGGTGGGACTAGGGGCAGGGGTAAGACTAGGGGTAAGGGTAGGGCTAGGGGCAGGGGTAGGTGGTAGGGGCAGGGTGTGGTACCGTGAAGTCTTGCTAAGAAGCGACACTTTTCACTCCATTACAGCTTATACTGAGCCCATTAGCACGAAGGTCTTACGCTTAGATACAAAGAGGTGTTACAGCTGCCCTCCTCGCTCTAATTATCTGGGTAAGTGCTGCTTATGTGGTTATGGGTCTTATGACGGCTGTGATTATTCTGGGAGGAGGAGGAGGAGGAGGAGGAGGAGGAGGAGGAGGAGGAGGAGGAGGAGGAGGAGGAGGAGGAGGAGGAGGAAGAGGAGGAGGAAGGGCTTAGGAAGGTGTTAGTGGAAGATGGAATTGCAAGATTTAGTAAAAGAAGACTAAATAATGAGACAGAGAGAGAGAGAGAGAGAGAGAGAGAGAGAGAGAGAGAGAGAGAGAGAGAGAGAGAGAGAGAGAGAGAGAGAGAGAGAGAAAGAGATACAGAGAGATACAGAGAGATACAGATACAGATACAGATAGAGATACAGATAGAGAGACGTGAAAAGTGAAAGGAATTAATGCGAGGAAGGAGGATGAGAAGGAGAAAGGTGGAAAAGCAGTAGGAGGATAAATGAGGAGGAGGAGGAGGAGGAAGGAGGAAGAGGGGGAGGAAGGGAGGGGGAGGGGATAAGGGTAAAGCTGTGAGCAGAAATTGGAGTGAGAAGGAAGGCAGTTAGAAGGGAAGCGAGATAAACGGAGGAGGACAGGGCGGCAGGCAGCGAACCTTGAAGGAGAGGAGAGAGAGAAGAGAGAAGAAGGAAGGAAGGAAGGAAGGAAGGAAGGAAGGAGGCAGGGAGAGGACGAAACAAGAAACACACACACACACACACACACACACACACACAACACACACACACACACGCTGGTGGCCTCGTCGCACCCTTGATACACGAACGTAAATAAGCGATGAGGAATGATTGCGTCCGACCTGGCACCAGCGACACTTTGAAAATCTGATAAAAGGGTCTCTCTCTCTCTCTCTCTCTCTCTCTCTCTCTCTCTCTCTCTCTCTCTCTCTCTCTCTCTCTCTCTCGTCGTCGTCATCGTCAGGGTAACAGCGGCGTGGAGACGTGTGGGTGTGTGATGATAAATCCGTGTTTGTTGCCCCGCCGCCACGGGTGTAAATATTGGCCTCCGCGCCGCGCTGCTCCCCCGTCAGCCTCCAGGAAGGTAAATTAACGCGGACGTCGTGATATACATAATCCAGTTCAACTCACTACGGCGTCCTGTTGGTTCCCGCTGATGCATGCCTCGCTGTTCCAATTACGTATATATGAAATTGTTTCACGTAAAGTACAATATAAATATACATATTTATATCCATGTATATTTATATTTGTGTGTGTTTTTTTATGTTTTTTGCCCTCACTCATGCGAGCCAGCGAGGCCGGACATCCAATCTGTCTAGGAATCGCACTTGTTTATTCATATTGGATTTGCTACCACTGCATTTTTAATGAAAGTGTCACTTCCGTAACATTCCCTGTCATTTTTTCCATTAATCTTTCATTGTGGAATTTTAAAAAGTTGTTTGGGAGTCGCGAAAAAGAGTTGGTGTCGCTTTTCCTCGCTGTGTTGTTGAGAGTTGTTATTAAATCCGACGCACACCTGATAACGCGTTGATGAGCCGCATTCATCCACAGTTCCCGCCATTTTCACAGCATTTTCCAGACCATTTCTACCCATTTTCCAGCCTGCCCAGCCCTGCCTAGCCCCACACACAGTCCTTTCCAGCCCTTTCCAGATCCCTTTCCAGATCCCTTCCATCCCTACCACGTTCTCGCTAGCTTCCATCCATCCTTCTATACCTTCTCTACCCTTTTGATCTCATTCCAGCTCTATCCAGTCTCAATATAATGCCCATCTATGCCCACTTTTCCATGCCCAGCCCACCAAACCTTTCCAGGCTTTCATAATTCTCTTTCCATACCTATTTCTAGCTTCTCAAACCTCATAATTACTCAACAGAACCTTTCAGCTCTAATCAGCCTTTTCCTAACCCTTCTTCAGCTCTTCCAGATTCCTTTCCAGTCCCTTATAGACGAGCCCAAGTATTTTTTTTAGTAATATCAACCCCTATTTACTCTCTGTTCTTTCTCAGTCTTGTAGTCCTCCTTTGTCTTACCATTATTACCTGGATGACAAATAAACACTTTCCAGCATTTTCAACATCCTCACCTACACTCTTATGGTGACACGTGTGTAGAGAGTGTTGGTCTTGTTTTACATTCCTCGTTCAAAGAAATACAGACAATATAATTAAAAGAAAAAAAATGTGTGAGCTTGAAATATATCGTGTAAATCATATTAGCAAAATGTGAGACCTCTTCTAGTCGGATTTTTTTTAATAGTAATTTATTTTTTAGTTAATTATAAAAATGTTGATTCATTGCAGAAAATTAATACGTGTTCAATTCAAGGTCAGTGCGGGGTAGAAACAAGACTTGGGATGCCTAATGGCGGGTGTTTTTTTTAATAATTTGTGTTGAATTAACTAATGACGTGATTAGCGAAACACAACACAAACCAAGTGAATAAGAGAATAAATGAATAAGTGAATAACATATTATCACTAAGCAAACACAATGTAAATCAAACCAAACATCAGTTAATTAATTATAACCAGAACAAAAAAATAACTAGAACCTGATAGAAAGAAAAAACTGAATTACTGTTAAATCACAATTACGTACAACATGACATACCAAACATGACATCAAATGAAATTCACTGAAGAACCAAAATGAATAAATACAACATCAATAACACAACGTAATATAGATACAAATCATCCACACATAACGTAAGTCGAATACAACAACGACAACGAAATACAACACGAACGAAATACAACACAAACAACACCAAACATTACTTAACACTTCTTCCTCCCTTTTGCAATTGGACACATTTTCCATGACCTCGCCTTACCTGACTTGACCTGACCTGAGCGACACATGACGGGCTGACTGACTGAGGACCTGACGCGCCCATGAATACAGAATCCGCCTCTGCAATGCTGAGTTCAGCGCCCGTGCTGAGGTCAGGGAAGGAGGAGTAGTGAGGAGGGGGGAGTGGTGTGAGCATAGCATCCCCTCCTCCTCCTCCTCCTCCTCCTCCTCCTCCTCCTCCTCCTCCTCCTCCTCCTCCTCCTCCTCCTCTTCGTCCCCTCCAAGAGACATCGCCCGAAGCCGTCATATTTTCAATCCCGAATTTGTTTTCCTCTCCCCTTCCCTTTCTTCCTCGTGTTGAAATAGTTTTGGGTTCCGGACAAATGTTAGAATCTAGTCGACGAGCCACGAGAGCTTGTGTTACATTTACGCTGCAGCTTCATCACGGGTGTTAAAGAAGTGTGTTAGAGTGAAATGAATCGAGTCTGAATGATTGGAATTATGTGAATTCATTAATACCACTACGAAGCTTGTTACAACCTACTTATACGTACTCTAAGAAGCATTTCAACACACTTATAGCATTGGAACTTATAGAAAAACACCAAAACTCTATACATACATATATACATACACAAACCTAATCCCACTCCAAATGTACGTACGTGTCTAGGAGTTAATCTGAATATCACGTATACAAAATCATACCAAGTCAAGGTGTCAATTAGAGAAGGTATAAAATAAAATTCTCCCGCAGGTGTTGAAGGTTTCGTCCAGGTGTGAAGGCAGGTCGACGCGTTTCCTTCCTCACCTTTCCTGTAGCAAACGAGAGACTCATCAAGCGAGCGAGAGAGAGAGAGAGAGAGAGAGAGAGAGAGAGAGAGAGAGAGAGAGAGAGAGAGAGAGAGAGAGAGAGAGAGAGAGAGAGAGAGAGAGAGAGAGAAAAAAAAAAAAAATACACCTGCTCACCTAGCGAATAATTACATACGTTAATCATCAATTCTCTCTTTTATTTACCACCAGAAGCATAATTACGTGTCTTCTCTCGCTGACGGACCGGAGAGAAAAAAAAAAAAGATGAAGAGAAAACGCTATTAATATGTCACGGAACACTACTTAGAAAGGCGTCAGCAGATGTCAGCAGATGTCAGCAGGTGTCAGCAGGTGTCAGGAGGTGCCGTGCGTCCAGCCCCGGGAAATGTGAGACAAAATATCAAACTTGCACTCAGATGGCGCCACTTTGTCAGGAGGAGGAGGAGGAGGAGGAGGAGGAGGAGGAGGAGGAGGAGGAGGGGGGGGAAGGGAGGAGGAGGAAGAAAGAAGGAGTAGATAGTATAAGAGTAAATAACAGGTGATAAAAAGTCTATTAGTATACAATTATTATATTATATTCGCATTTGGTTTGTAGTTATAATATTATCACTGTTGTTGTTGTTGTTGTTGTTGAAAAAGAAAGGAAAAGAAAGAGCGAGTAAGAAAGAAGGAAAAAGCGATAGAGAAAGAGAGAGAACCAGAGCCAGCCAGAGCCCGCCACCCTCCCACCCTCACACATTAGAGACTAACCTCACCCCGCCAGAAATATATTACTCGCGATAAACAACTTACAGGCAAAGTTAGAAGATATTGCGAGCCGTGTCGGGCGGCGGCGAGGTGCTGCTTGATTTAGAAACGGGACCAGGAGATATAGCGAAGGGAAAGCCGTACGTAATCTGGAGGCAAGAGGAAAGAGGGAGGCTGGGAGGAAGGGTGAGGGAGGAAAGGAGAATCTGGAAAAAAGGAAGATAGGAAGGAGGGAATTGAGGAAGGATGTGTAAAAGGGAAAGAGGGTGAGGAATGAAAGGTTGAGGAAGAGATGGATGAGAGAGAAAGAGAGAGAGAGAGAGAGAGAGAGAGAGAGAGAGAGAGAGAGAGAGAGAGAGAGAGAGAGAGAGAGAGAGAGAGAGAGAGAGAGAGAGAGAGAGAGAAAATATATAAAAAATAAAAGGTCGAAAATCGTGTTTTTTTTCGAGTAAGGTTTTGTAAAGGAATAAATGGAAGGAGAAAAAGAGAGGGAACGAAAAGGAGAGGAGGAAAAAAATATTTGCATTAACTGGAATTCTGAAAATCTTCCCATCAACCAAAACCTTGAGACCTAAAAATAAAATAAAAAAATAATATATATATAGAAAAAACATACCAACGATAAACACTTTTTTATTTATTTATATATATATATGACTCTAAACCAAAAACTTAGCAATAAAAAAAAAGCTAGATATAAATACTTTACTTTTGCACTTGAAACGAAGAACCAATTTTCGTTCCAGAGCCGCTGAAGGTCAAGCTAACTTACTGTAACTCATAAACACGTAACATTATAACCTAATACTCAACTCTCAACTCTAGTGAAGTTATACTATTAATCGAAGTTTTAATATATCAAAATCACATTAAACTATAAACATTTCGTACCTAGAAAAGGACAGTAATTCTTCATTCTATT
Organism: Metacarcinus magister; assembly: GCA_029783475.1. Taxonomy (NCBI): domain Eukaryota; kingdom Metazoa; phylum Arthropoda; class Malacostraca; order Decapoda; family Cancridae; genus Metacarcinus; species Metacarcinus magister. The sequence continues at coordinate 651,987 of JAPQNM010000049.1, forward strand.
ATATTATGTTTTATTAATCATCTTTTCTTTGTTATACATTCCTATACAGTCCTTCCATTATTCACTATACATTACATTCTCTATTTTCCTCGTTCTTCATCCAATTAGTTCGTCTCTCTGTCTGTCTGTCTTTCTGCCTGTCTGTCTGTCTGCCTGTGTGTCTTTCTGCTTATCTGTCTGTCTGTCTGTCTGTCTGTCTGTCTGTCGTCTGCTGTCTGTCTGTCTGTCTGTCTGTCTGTCTGTCTGTATGTCTGTCGGAAGGTATTCAGCGCGAGGTGCAAATAGTAATAGTGAGAATTAAGTCTTATTTTCCTTAGAATGTCACTTCTCTGGCATGCATCGTTACTCTCTCTCACACTTTCTTTTCTCTGTCTCTATCTCTATCTATCTATCTATCTATCTATCTATCTATCTATCTATCTATCTATCTATCTATCGGCATCCTCACACTTCACATTACTTTCCAATAACATCACGTCACTCAGCTTCATTTCTTCCTCTCATTGCAGACTCCTCTCTCCTCCCCTCTTGTACCATTGCCTCCACTAATCACGCTCGCTCTCTCTCTCTCTCTCTCTCTCTCTCTCTCTCTCTCTCTCTCTCTCTCTCTCTCTCTCTCTCTCTCTCTCTCTCTCTCTCTCTCTCTCTTATCCCTCCCTCGCCCCTTCCTTCAGCCCCTAGCGTCCCCTGGGCCATCGGATCCCCTTGGAACATTTGGGGAGTTTCCAAACCTGTCTTGCGTGAAATGACCAAGAAAATTGAGTTCAAATTTTAGGATGGACCATAACGTCGCTTAGTTTAATTATACATTAAACGGAAGAATGGCACCTTAAAACCTTTCCTACGGTTAACAAGGAGGGTTTAAAATTAGGATCGGAACCTCTTACTCTTTAGGGTGGTAGAAGTTAGTGTGTTTATTACGAGGCGTTGATTCCTTTCCTTCCTTCCTTCTCACCCTCTTCGGCGTCCTTCCAGTACTCGATGCATTGGTCCAGAAGGTTTTTGATCTTTCACCCTCGATTATTGGTCAGGGAAGCAGTGATGCGTGGATGGGAGTGGATGGATAGATGGATGGATGGATGACAGGATAACTAGACGTGGATGTGGATTCTCTTTACACTCGTCTTAGGAGAGAGAGGTTAGTGACGATGTGGAGTCTGATAAAACTGTCTCTTAGATGCTTCCACTCTTCTGTTTGCCCTCAAGTTCATGTTTATCTTATCTTACTCACCCATATTTCCCTTTCATCCTCCTGCTACTCCACACCTCCACTCCACCCTTAGACCACTCCACATCTTTTACACCACATCCCTACTTGGTACTCCTACGCCCTCTCAGGATAGCGGGTGTTACGTAGTGCCAGCTTGGCTCTCCTCTCAGGGCCAGGAAGTGCCATTATTATATGCATATATACATGAAATTCCCCCAACGCCTCGCCTGTGTGTTTGTATTCATTGTTTTCACGGTAACAAAGCTCTTTACATGCATTGTGTTCGCACCAAGACGTTGGGCTGGGCTGGGCTGGGCTGGGCTGGGCTGGAGGGGTGAGGCAAAGGGGCTGCTCATGGGAAAGGGAAGCTGGAAGGGGCTGGAAAGGGACTGGAAAGGGGCTGAGAAGATATTATAGAAGGGCAGGAGAAGTTAAGAGAGCCTAGGGAGAGCTGGAACAATGGGCTGAGGAAGACTGGAAAGGCTCAAGAAAGGATTCCAGGGACTACTGAGGAATGAGAAGGTCTGGAAGGATGTGAGAAGGACTGAAGGACTAGGATAAGGATACCTGAAGGATTATTAGAGTAGGTTTGAAACTGTTTAAGAGAGGAGTGAGTAGCTTGAAGACGAGACGATATACAATGAGAAATATACTGAAGAGGGAAATTTTGAGTAAGGGTTTGTGGCTTATGCGAACTAAAGGGATGTAGAGTAAGTTTTTCCCTTTGAAATAGTAACCCTTGTTTAGAGTGTGTTATATTCACATTTTTTCTTGTTTTCATTGTCTTATATTTTCCTTCCCGCCAAAACCACTTCATTCGTTCTGTTTTTTTTGTTTTTTTATGAAATGTTTGTTTTATATCCACTTATCCACATTATTCTCCTAATGTTTTGATCCACTTAGCCACATGAGAGAGCATTCCGCCTCCTCATACTCCTCCTTCATCCACTACCATCCATAATCTATCCACATACACTAATCCACACTAATCTACAAATTAACATCCACATTCTTCTCGCATCCAGTCATCCACATATCCAAATTAACCTCACTGCATCCACACATACACATCCACAACCTAACTCACTCTCCCTCACACATCCACCTTGCCAGTCTGCCTCCGAAGGGGTGACGGAGGTGCCTTCCCCTACGAGGAACTAAAGAGGTACATCAGCACGTGTTGTTCGGGGCCCTTTACCTTGCCTTCCACCCTCCGAGCACCGCCTACCCACTGCTCACGCCTCCATAACGGGCTAAATAGGGCCTGTGCACGGGGACTCGGCATGCTGCTAAATATTCATAGTTTTAAAAGCTTGTCCTTCGGGGGAGCAGAAACGGGGGTGCCAGGGAAGGAGGGAGAGGATGAGAGGGTTAAGATTCCCTATTTTCTGTACCACTACCCACGCCTTCTCCTGGGAAATTCCCCCGCCAGTGTCCAGGAGGCTCGGCGGGGGGGATTAACGAGGCCAATTTGTTGCCGCTAAATGCTGTATAAATAATTAACCATCCTTAGCGCCCTGGCTGGCTATAAGGAGGACGAGGAGGCGGCGGCAAGGGAGAGAGCCGTCTGCTTCCATCTCGAGACCTAATTTGTTCTGCAGAATCACTTTGGAATATCATTTTAAGCTAAGTTGGTTATTCTGTTACTTATGGGTTCAGTTAGTCCTTTGCGAAAACACGAGACACAAAGAGAGACAAAGAGACACACATAGAGAGAGAGAAAGAAAGAAAAAAAACTTATGGTATTAGAAAGAAAAACAGATTAAAATGTAAGTCAGCAGCAGCAGCAGCAGCAGCCATGTATAGAAAGAGAGGTTGGGAAATTATTCACGCTTTCATTAAGGTGAATAGAACACACACACAAAAAAAAAGAAGAAAAAAAAAAAAGAAGAGGGGAGCAATGCGCAGAGTGACTGAGCACGAATCTTTGTTTATTCAGGACGAGATGAGAATTTTAACACCTCTTTCGACCCGTTCAAAATGCAAGACTAAAGGCTGAAAAATGACAGTCGATTTAAGTTTGTCCATAGCCGAGTGAGAGAGAGAGAGAGAGAGAGAGAGAGAGAGAGAGAGAGAGAGAGAGAGAGAGAGAGAGAGAGAGAGAGAGAGAGAGAGAGAGAGAGAGGTAAACTATGATGGAAGAATGCAAAAAAAAAGAGAGAAGGGAAAAAAGGGGAAAAAAAGGGAAAAAATATGATGGAGGTAGATAGAGAGTACTTACCTGTAAAATTCATCAACACAATAAGTACTTATATCAAACGCCTTTTGTTTATAGTGTGCGTGTTAGTCGCTTCTCTTTTGTTTTTGTTTTTCCTTTTTTTCCTCTTTTTTCACTACATTCTCCCCTTTTTTTCCCCCTCTGACTTTTGGTTGCAACTAAACTTTATTTTTTGTATATATATGTGTACATGTGCAGTAAACCTTTATTTTTTCTTTTCTTTTTTTTTCATTTTCGTTTTTTTTTTAACCATTTTTTTCGTTAGTTTGTGTTTTGTCGTGTCCTGTTTTTTTTTGTTTTTTTATTTATTTATTCATTTATTTTGTTATCTTTCCTTTACCTCTATCTATCTTTCCATAAGATTTTTTTGTTTTTGTTTTTTGTTTAGTATGCGTCAAAAAAAAAATGTAAAAAGAAAACGTGGATGCGGTCCGTCAGAAAAGCGTCACGTTGCCTCGCGCTGAACGCATGCGGCGGCGTTTCTAGATTAGATTAGTGGAACCTGATTGGACGACACGTGATCTGTTTGGATGGAGGCAGGACAAAACCACACTATTACCTCTCTCTACCTCTCTCTACCTTTCTCTCTCTCTCTCTCTCTCTCTCTCTCTCTCTCTCTCTCTCTTTCTCTCTCTCTCTCTCTCTCTCTCTCTAGAAACACTTTTTTTCTTGTCATTTTTACGATTTCCTTCATATTTTCTTTCTTTTTCTTTCTTGTTATCTTTAGGTTTCATTTTAATTGTTTTCCTCTCTCTCTCTCTCTCTCTCTCTCTCTCTCTCTCTCTCTCTCTCTCTCTCTCTCTCTCTCTCTCTCTCTCTCTCTCTCTCTCTCTCTCTCTCTCTCTCTCTCTCTCTCTTTTACTGTTTGTTTATTGGTACGTCTGTCTCATCTTTCTTCATTCTTTTCTTACACTTTCTCTTACTTCTTTTTCATTCTAGTTTCTTCAATCTATTTTTATTTTATTTTTTTCAACTTTTTCTTTATTATTTATACGTGTGTGTGTATCTGTATATGTCTCAGCTTTCTTCATTTTTTTCTTCTTATTATACTGGTCCTTTTTGTTTTTCTCTTACTCCTTTTCCTTTCCTTTTCCTTCTTCCCGCCTCCTCCTCCTCCTCCTCCTCCTCCTCCTCCTCCTCCTCCTCCTCCTCCTCCTCCTCCTCCTCCTCCTCCTCCTTGCCCACACTGTCAGTTTTCATTACCTGTGTACCCAGACTTACCTATAGAGGCTTCAACTAACCCTTCCTGACACCAAGTTGCCGGAATGACGACCCCAACACACCATCTTCGCCTCACCTAAGAAAGAAAGGAAGAAGGTGAAGCTGTACTAAGTGAAATAAGAAAAAAAGATGAACGGTATGACTCGCTGTGGACTTTATTTATAAGCAGAAAGGGATAAGGCTGAGGTTAGTGAGTTGGAAAAAGATGGTAAAGTATATAGGAAAGGTTATAAGGTGATGAGATGCGAAAATTTGCTGGGATGAAGTGGAGTAGATGGTAGATGAGTAGATGAAGATTAGGAAAGGACTTTGTTGGGGCATTTGGCTATTTGGTTTGTAGATGATGTTGATGATGATGATGATGATGATGATGATGATGATGATGATAGTGATGAAAAGAATGGTTGCATGAAAGGTTTACACATCCACTTCCTCTGTAGCTCTGTAGGCAAGACTTTTTTTTCTTGACACGTTTTGAAATCAAAGTTCCATCTTGGTATTTTAGTCTCACAAGCTACTTTCATATTTTCATTTTTTTCTAAACTTCTATTTCAGTCTTAATTTCCTTTGGGTTTCTATGGTTTCTTTTGTTTTCTTTGCATTTTGTCAGCTTTCTTCTCGCTTTTCTTGAGTTTTTCGAATCTTAGTTAGCTTTGCATTTTGTCATTTTCCTTTTTTTCTAAACTTCTATTTCAGTCTTACTTCCTTCGGGTGTCTGTGGTTTCTTCTGGTTTCTTTGCATTTTGTCACCTTTCTTCTTAAGTTTTCCGAATCTTAGTTATCATACATACCTCGGGTTCTCGATCCTTCATACGTCCTCGGGTTTCCATACACTCTCTCGGGCCGCTGTTGGTTCCACTCAACGGTCCACCAACTTGAAGGAGATGCCGGCGGCGGGGCAGCGGCTTTATCCAAATTTATCGAGTAATATCGTAGTGCGTATAACGGAAGCCGCCTCGCACGGAGATCCCAGCGGCTTATTCAGTTAATTACTATTCATCACATACATCACCTGATTAGACGAAATTAGACGAGTAAATCATGATTAGGGTGTAATAAAAGTTCATTATGGCTTTTTCTAATACTCGTGAGATTACTTACTGCGCTGTAATTTAAATTTGCTTTGTATTTGCATAATGCGAAGAGACTAACCCACCCACTGGAGTGATGGAGGTTGAGGTTGTTTTGGGCTACAGGTCATTTGATACTCAGATGATTGGTACTGAAGACATTTCATACTCAAGACATTTCTGCACCAGTCTTTTTGGTACTCAGACCATTTCCGACTCAAACTGTTTGTGACTGACTCAATCCACTAAGATAATAAATGCATTATCTCCCTTTTGTTTTGTATAATTTTAATGCAAACTGAAAATGTTACGTCAAAATAATTTCTCATTTTTAGTTTTTCCTTAATAAGAAACAAAACATTATAAAAGCATTCTAGAAAAATCAGAAAACAACTATAATAATTTTAAAAATAGAAAACATTGATGAGCAAAAAAACCAAGAAAAAATATCAAATAAGCAAATAATGTTGTACGAGTATTTTCGGTTATTTTTCATACTCTTATTTTTCATTGTTTATTGGTACCAATATGTTTTTTATATTTAAATTATTTTGCAGATAATAAATGCGGGAGGAGGAATGATCATCATCCTTGAGGCCGTGGTGAAGGTGTTGTCTGGCGTGGTGACTTGCAAGGGGCATGGCAGCGAGCAGGTCAGTCAGTCAGTCAGTAACAAGTCTTATTTTGCATTGTAACATCAACAACCTTTTTTAACTTAATGTTTCTCGCATCTGTCATGAATACAAATTTTTCAGTTTTGGTGAGCCTAAAAATGGATCAGGATTGGGGTGGAAGGGAGTGTTTGTCATGTTACTGCTTAACTATCAGCCTTACGGGAAACTTTTATAGAACAAAAATTGTCAAACTTAAAAAGTTTTATAGGAAGCTTCAATAATTGTCTTAATTACTCTCACAGCTTTGGAGAAATAATGTATGATAGAAAGTATTTATGATCAACACAAATGTATACTTTTTTCATTTGCTTAGAATCTAAATACATTGTTTTATAGCTCATAAGATAGGAAATATTGTGGTCTATCTTCTATGTTCTATACATTTATTTCGTAAACCTCATGGTTTTTGAGTAATTTAAAAAAAACAATATTTGTCCCCCGAATCCTAAGGTATATAAGGCAATTTTGGTTCAAAATGTTATTATTTTTTAATGTGATGAAAATTATTACATAAAGGTTCGTGGGCACCAAGAATACGATGGTGGACTCAGTTTTGTGATTACTCATATATTAAACACTGTTTCACTCTGGCTTGCCGAGTACAACTGAATCAATATACTTTATCTTAGGGTGAAATAGAGTTTGATATATGAATAATTACAAAACTGAGTCCACCATCGTGTTCTTGGTGCCCACGAACCTTTAAGTATCAATTTTCCTCACATTAAAAATAGTAACATTTTGCCAGGGTACACCATTAGGATTTTGATGGTAAATATAGTTTTTTTTTAACTACTCAAGAACTGTGAGGCTTACATAAAAACTGTATATAACATAAAAGATAGAACATAAAATTTCCTTTCTTTCGAGTTATTATACGATGTATTTGAACTCTAAACAACTGAAAAAAGTATACATTTGTGTTGATCAAAAATACTTTTTATGACACTTTATTTCTCGAGATCAAATTTGTTGTGTGTGCTGTTGTTGTTGTTGTTGTTGTTGTTGTTGTTGTTGTTGTTGTTGTTGTTATTGTTGTGCTTGGTGGTGGTGGTGGTGGAGAGAGAGAGAGAGAGAGAAAAAAAAAAATCAAAACACATTCTAACACTTCTTCCAAACACACACACACACACACACACACACACACACACACACACACACACACACACACACACACACACACACACACACACACACACTGACAATATGACAAATTCACCTTGAGAGAAAAAAAAACACCAAGCAAATATAACACACACACAGAGAGAGAGAGAGAGAAAGAGAGAGAGAGAGAGAGAGAGAGAGAGAGAGAGAGAGAGAGAGAGAGAGAGAGAGAGAGAGAGAGAGATGAGATAAGATAAGAAAAGAACTGAAAAAAACACCAAATAAATTAGCAACAGTATGAGAGACAAATACAAAATCAGCACCTTTTCTGGCCGTCCTGTCACCCTAACCAGACTTACGTTTCTGTTATTCTTCTCACCTTATTCTTTGTCGTACGTGCGTTATATTTGTTTTCCATTTTGCCAGGGAGCAGCAGGGGCACAGGGGAGGAAGGGGGAAAGGAAGGAGGAGAGGCAGTGGGACAGAGAAGGCAAGGGGAGGGCCAGGAGGAGAAGCAGGGTGACAGAAAAGGCAGGGGGAAGGGGTAGGATGAGGAGGCAAGGGAAGGAGTAGGAGGAGGCAAGGAAGGGGTAGGAGGCGGCAGGGTAAGGGATAAACATGATAAGGAGTAGGAGGAAGCAGGGGAAGGAGGAGGAAGAAGAAGAATTAGAAGGAAGTAGGAGAAGGACAAAGATGCTAGTGTAAAATGTTAGTATATTTCTTCTTTAGTCTTTGTCTTTGCTTTCCTTCTTCAGGTGTTTCAATATAAAGCAGATATTTAATGTGTTTTTCATCCCGTGGTGGTGGTGGTGGTGGTGGTGGGGTGGTGGTGGTGGTGGTGGTGGTTGGATTCTGGATGAAACAAGCAGGTATTACTAATGTGTTTATCTGCCTTACGTGATGCTGAGTTAAGAGGTGTGTGTGTGTGCGTGTGTGTGTGTGTGTGTGTGTGTGTGTGTGTGTGTGTGTGTGTGTGTGTGTGTGTGTGTGTGTGTGTGTGTAGATGGAAGGTCCTTGTGAGATGTTGTTTCTCTTACCACTTCTTTCCCCTTTCACATCCTCCTCCTCCTCCTCCTCCTCCTCCTCTTCCTCCTCCTCTCGCCCGTACCTCACGTAGCTTTGTGTTGACTTCCACACTGATAATAAGTGTGTTTACTTCGAGAAAGACCAGGCACCCTCCTCCTCCTCCTCCTCCTCCTCCTCCTCCTCCTCCTCCTCCTCCTCCTGAATTTAGGGCGGCGATGGGGTGAGCGGTAAGGGGCGGAGAGAAAGAGGGACAGAAGAGCAACAAAAACGTGATGAAAGGGAGGAGGAATGAGAGGAAGAAGTGGAATAACTGCGATAAGGTGATTGGGGGAAGAACTTCAAAAGGGTGACTGAGTAGTTAGTTAGTTAGGGTGACAGACAGACAGACAGACAGACAGACAGACAGATTGAATAGAAGGAAATAGTGTGCTTGCGTTTGCGTATATATATAACAAATAGGGTGATAGATAGGACACCCCAAATTACTGTCTATTAGGGTGAGAAACAGCATGATATTTTTAAGAGTGACTGAAGAAGAAATGTTTGTCAGGGTGATCTACTAGAAGCAAAAATAAATAAATAAATAATAAAAATAAATAAAAATTAACAAATAAATAAAAACTGATTGGGTGACTGAATTGAATGACTTGTGAGTGAAAAGTGACTTAGCAAAACTATCACATCATAAGTCACAGTGTCCAATGGTTGAGGTTATATAGTCAAAACATGTCAGGAGAATGCAAGGCTGTCTCAGCATTGTTCAAGGTGGTGGTGGTGGTGGTGGTGGTGGTGGTGGTGGTGGTGGTGGTGGTGGTGGTGGTGGTGGTGGTGGTGGTGGTGGTGGTGGTGATGGTGGTTGTATATTGTGTTTTGTTACAGGAGAGAGAATTTTTTTTAGATAAATGATGGAATTAATGTGTTTTTTTTTTCTCTCTCTCTCTCTCTCTCTCTCTCTCTCTCTCTCTCTCTCTCTCTCTCTCTCTCTCTCTCTCTCTCTCTCTCTCTCTCTCTCTCTCTCTCTCTCTCTCTCTCTCTCTCTCTCTCTCTCTCTCTCCATCTCTCTCTCTCTCTCTCTCTCTCTCTCTCTCTCTCTCTCTCTCTCTCAACTAACACTCCCTTTCCGACTTATTTCCTCCTCCTCCTCCTCCTCCTCCTCCTCCTCCTCCTCCTCCTCCTCCTCCTCCTAACTACGACAATTGACAGAGAAGTCTTACAATCAGACCTAGATCGACTAACGTCTTGGGCCAATAAATGGCAAATGAAATTTAACGTTGAAAAATGCAAGGTACTACACATCGGAAGTAATAATGATCACGTTCAGTACTCAATGAATGGTAAATCACTTTCTACAGTAAACAAAGAAAAAGATCTGGGAATCACAATATCAAACGATTTAAAACCCAGTCAACATTGTTCAGAGGTAGTTAAAACTGCTAACAGATTGGTCGGCTTTATTGGGCGTACTTTCGAAAATAAATCCGAAAAAGTCATATTAAAACTGCATAATTCACTAGTACGACCCCATCTTGAGTATTGCGTACAGTTTTGGTCCCCATATTACAGAAAGGACATTGACAAACTGGAAAGAGTCCAGCGAAGAATAACAAAAATGATTCCAAGGCTGAAAAATAAACCTTATGAAGAAAGACTTAAAGAACTAAACTTATTCAGCCTAGAAAAACGAAGGATGCGAGGGGATTTAATTGAAATGTTCAAGATAATCAAAGGATTCGATAATATCAATGTAGAAGATTACATTACTTTTGATCGATCAAATATAACAAGACGACGTCATTCTTTTAAGATTACTGGTAAAAGATTCACATCAAACGAAGCCAAGCACTTCTTTTTCAATCGGATCGTTAACGTTTGGAACTCCCTGCCCGCCAATATCGTCGACAGTAAAACAATTACTACGTTCAAAAATAGACTTGACAAATATTTAGAAGCCAATCCACAACTAAAATACTATCCGTTAACGTAGCAAACTTTGAGTAAGTTCATCCTGATGTACCTAACTTACGAAATGTCGATTCAAAAGACGTCGCTAGTGGCCTGACATCGCTTGCCAGGAAGTAGTGGTAGCAGTAGTGGTAGTGACAGTATGGTCTTGGTTGGCCTTCCTTTCCCTGCCAGCCATGGCTGGGGAGAGAAGCCTTCACCCTTACTATCCTGTATCCTTCACTCTAGAGTAGATAGTGTAGTCTCACAAACAGCCTCGTAAGGGCCAGCAGGCCTGTTGTTGTTTGTTCTTCCTATGTGTTCCTATGTGTTCCTCCTCCTCCTCCTCCTCCTCCTCCCTCCACACTCACAATACCGCGCCACAAAACCCACGATGGAGACGTATTGTGGTGTCGCCCAAACACACCCAAACACGAATTAAACTTAACACATCACATGCAAACGAGGAACCTGGGTGGTGGGGGGAGGGAGGGAGGGAGGTAAAGACGTGGTGGTGGTGGTGGTGGTGGTGGTGGTGGTGGTTCTTTCGGTTTTGGTAATATTTTTGGCCTTGTTTTAGTTATTGCTGTTGGTGTTGTTATTCTTGTACTTCTTCTTCTGTTTCATAGCCTAACTATTTTATATATTACTAGTACTGCTACTACTACTAATAATAATAATAATAATACACCAATAATAATAATAATACTGCAACATATTACTTCACACCTTGACATACCTTCCAATTACGAACACATTACACCACCACCACCACCACCACCACCACCACCACCACCACCACCATCACCACCACCACCACCACCACCACCACCACCCATACACCACATCCTTTCACCCACCCACTCCCTTCCTTCCCCTAAAGCTCTTCCTCCTCCTCCCTGCAGCTACGTAAGGAATAGAATCACCAGCTTAGTGAGAGGAGCCTGAGGAAGTAGTGGATAGCCTTTCCTAGTAATGAGAAGCCTCGATAACAAGCTTCCCTTTCTCTCCAGCTTGAACGGGACAGTGGGAGGTGAGAGGTGTAGCTGTTTGGTGGTGTGGAATTTCGGTGAGTCGATTAAACGCACCGATTAGAGCCATTTAAACCCTTAATTGGGAAACTAGTTGTGGCTAAACTTGTTGGTTGGTGGTTGTGAGTGTGTATGTATGTGTGTGTGTGTGTGTGTATGTGGTAGAAATTGTATGGGTAACCACTTATCTCTCTCTTTTTTCTCTCTTTATACATATCTTTTGTCGTTTATTTATTTATATTTTTGTCAGATTTGTTTCATTAATATTAGTTTGTATTTTGTTCCTTTTTACCCTCTCTCTTTTCGCTCACTTTTTTCTCTCTCTTTCTCTTGCTTTCTTTCTTTTTATTTTTTCTTTTTTATATGTTGCTTTGGAATTACTTTCATATCCTTCCTGAGTGCCTTTTCTCACGACCTTTCCTTATTCTAATTCTCTTTTAACCTCTTACACTGCAGTCACCCTTCCCATCATCATCATCGTGTCTCTTATTCTTTCTTTCTTTCTTTCACATCCACCCTTTTACTCTCTCTCTCTCTCTCTCTCTCTCTCTCTCTCTCTCTCTCTCTCTCTCTCTCTCTCTCTCTCTCTCTCTCTCTCTCTCTCTCTCTCTCTCTCTCTCTCTCTCTCTCTCTCTCTCTCTCGTTTCCCTTTCTTCCCTTTTCTTCCTCCAAATGTGTATCTTTATTCATTTTCTTTTCATCATCATCATCATCATCATCATCATCATTATCATCATCATATACTTCTCATTTACACTCTCCCTCCCTTCTTTTTTTTTCTTTTTCTTCACCTTTCTTTCCTGTACTCTTCTTTTTTTTTATTTACTTATTCATTTATTCTTTTATCTTCCTTTCTTCTTCTATCTCATCCATCAAATCCGTGTCTGTCAATCGATCACTAGTCCTTACCTGATCACCTGTATTTACCTGGCCGGGTGTAGTGCCCTCAGATTCATCAGCTAGATTACCTGAGCGTCATTAACCTGTCCAAACGAGAAGCTCAGGTGTGTGTGTGGGGGGGGGGGGGGTGCGTGTGTGCGTGTGCATGTGCGTGAAGAGTCAAGGACACACTCAAGGACGATCTAAGACTTGAGTAATACAATGAGTTTAGGAAATGAGTGTTTAAAGGTTAATGTGTGGAGTATTGAGGTGAATGAGGGAGTGAATGAGGTAGTGAGGGAAGGAAGGAAGGAAGGAAGGAGGGAGTTAAGAAAGGATAGAAGGAGTGATTGAGAGAGTGAAGGAGAAAAGGAAGGGAGAAAGGAGAGAGATAAGAAGGGAGAAATGGAAAGAATAACTGAGGGAGTGAGTGAGGGGTGAAAGGAAGGAAAGGAAGGAGGGAGATAAGAAGGGATTAATGGGGAAGAGTGGGAGAAGGAAGTAGTAAGTAAGTCAAACGAATGAGTAGATTGAATTGAATGAGTAAATAATAAGAGTGAATGAGTGAGTGAGTGTGTTAGTGCGTGCGAGAATGATTGATTGAGTGAATAATGATGATGGATCAAAGCCGCGTGGGTCT
>JAPQNM010000049.1:672500-675000 GCA_029783475.1 Metacarcinus magister
TTATATTCCTTCTTTTTCTCACGTTTTTATTTATATATATATTCTCAATTTCCTGCTTTTACACACTTCCTGTTATTTTCTCTATTCTCTTCATTTATCATTATTCTCCCACTTACCCTTTTACACTTACTTCCTCTTGTATTTTTATTATTATTATTTTCCCATCCTGCTTTTCCCTCTATCTTTCATTTTCTCTCTTTCCTTAAACATGCACTCAAGTTTCCTCCACACCCTCTCTCTCTCTCTTTCTTCTTTCTCTCTCTCTTTTCTTTCTCTCTCTTGCTCCCTTTCCTCTCTCCTACGTCTCGTTTTTCTCTTTTAGTGTTTTAGTTCTGCAATTTGTCTTGTTTAAACCTCTAACATTCATCTCCTTCCCGCCAAACACCTCCAACACTCATTCTCTTAATTTTCTCACCTTAGGAAACTTTCATTAAGAGGTACACACACACATACACGGGCGCACGCACACACACACACGCATACACACATACATACACACACACACACACACACACACACACACACACACACACACACACACACACACACACACACACACACACACACACACCACACACACACACACACACACACACACACACACACACACACACACACACACACACACACACACACACACACACACACCACACACACACACACACACCACACACACACACACACACACACACACACACACACACACACACACACACACACACACACACACACACACACACACACACACACACACACACACACACACACACACACACACACACACACACACACACACACACACACACACACACACACACACACACATAACAAGTTTACGAGCATCAATTTGTGTTTATAGTTGTTCTTTGTGATGTTGTTTGACGGTGATGACCAGATCTTAAGGGCGAGGTGTTAATTTTTTTTTCTTTCCTTCTGGCTTTCTTTCTTTTTTCTTTTTTTTTCTTGGTTATGAGTCGAGTGCGGTAACCACTTCCCCATCAAACTGTTTATGATAATGATAGTAACAATAACTATTATGATAATGATGATGATAGTCATACTGGTAATAATAATAAGGTTAATGATAATAATAGCATTTTTCAATATAATCAATCTTACTACTACTACTACTACTACTATTACTACTACTACTACTACTAATAATAATAATAATAATAATAATAATAATAATACCACTACTACTATCATTACACCACTAAAACTAACACTAACACTTCTAATATTACAAATACTACTACTAATAATAATACTAATATTACAACAGCTATCATCACCACCACCACTACCACCACCACCACCACCACTACTACAACTTCTCTCATCACCACTACTTCCTTTTCTCATACCTGGCATGACTTGCATGTTCGCGACGGTAATTTGCCTCGTCCTCTCACCACACCTACTTCTATGCAACGTAAAAATAAGATAAAAATACACCATTACCACAAGACGCGCTGATTCACAACTATTTTATATATTCTTCTCTTTCTTTTGTCTCTTTTTTTTTACTATTAGTTTTACACCACTCTTGTTTTCATCGTCATTAGATGCAGCAAGTATATTTTGGACAGCACCGTGACGCATGATGGCGGAGAGATTGCTTAAATAACACACACAGTAATAACATCCTTCGCCCGAGGCTTGCCACCTTCTCCTTCCTTCTCTTCAACTCCTTCACTCTCTAAATAGGTGATTCCCGCGGCCAGCTAACTTCCGCGCGCTACTTGTCTTGGGGTTAGACTTAGACGTGAGCTGAGAGAGTAATTTTGCTTTATTTCTCCCCCACAGCTCTTTGGTGGCATCTGCAGTGCCTCGTTAAGTTAAGAACGGCGGTCAGGTGTGCTTGGGGCGACGCGCTGGATGGTTTTATAGTGTGTGTGAGTGTGTGTGTGTGTGTGTGTGTGTGTGTGTGTGTGTGTGTGTGTGTGTGTGTGTGTGTGTGTGTGTGTGTCTGTGTGTGTGTTAGAGGGGGAAGGGTTCGTGTGTGTGTGTGTGTATGTGTGTGTGTTTATCTTGAATTACCTCAGCACGTGTATGAGTAGACTAGCTACGTCTTCATTCTGTTCTTTTTTTTACTTTAGCGGCAGAGAAGAGCACGGTGAGGTAAGTAGGTAAGGTTCCTGCTGAGCTAAATTGACTTCACCTGCGCCGTTTCAGAACCGAGTGAGTGTTACAGTTGTCTTGTTTTGAATCATTATCATTCTTTATTTTCCTCCGTCCGTTTTTGTGTTTGTTTGTACGTGAATATGTCGTGCTTGTCTGCAACACAAAATAGATCACCGCAAATGAACACACACACACACACACACACATACACACACACACACTCATGCATACATACATATATACACATACGATCCAGGCCGTAAAAGTCCACACAAACAAAACACGAGACCAAGAAGAGATACAAAAGAGTAACCATCGGACAAACAGACACACACTGACAGGAATAATGGCGGTTCCAGAGACGGCAGGAAAA
>JAPQNM010000049.1:685000-687500 GCA_029783475.1 Metacarcinus magister
TGGAGGGTAAGAAGGGAAGGAGGAAAGGCGAATAAGGAAGAAGGGAGAGGAGGGGAGGAAGGAGAAAGAAAGGAAGAAAGAAAGGAGGAGGGAACGAGGGGCTGAAGGGGAAGGAGGGGCAGTCCGTAATATCGTAGTACCGCTGTTGTTTTTTTTTATACACTTTCATCTTTGAAGGAAGTACTAGTGTTGGACCATCTGTTTGCACCGCTATTGTTTGCTTCAAAGAAAAGAGAGAGAGAGAGAGAGAGAGAGAGAGAGAGAGAGAGAGAGAGAGAGAGAGAGAGAGAGAGAGAGAGAGAGAGAGAGAGAGAGAGAGAGAGAGAGAGAGCGCAAGCACATACTAACTTACCCACTCCTGAAATTTCCTCTTAAAAATAGAGAGAAAAAAAAAATGATACCTAAAAACACTTATTTGAGTATCCCACCGAAAAAAAATAAAATAATGGAGAAAATAAAAATACACATGAAAGAAAACGAGATGATTATATACGGTTTTACATAATTTCTTTGCCATTGATTAAGCTATCGCAATTTTCACGGAGTTTGCATTGTTATTTTCCACCTTGTTTATTTTCTCTTTTTCTCTCTCTTTCTTTTTCATTGACGTATAATAACAATGGAATAAATAGTTGTATAGAACGTGTCTACCGGCCGCCACACTCTCTCTTAGTGCGTTAAGTATGTGCAAAGCGGGAAGGTAACGTAATTTTATCGATGGAATGAATGTCGTTAATTTCGTATGGATGAGAGAGAGAGAGAGAGAGAGAGAGAGAGAGAGAGAGAGAGAGAGAGAGAGAGAGAGAGAGAGAGAAACTATCATTACTATTATTTTTACTACTACTACTATTACTACACTACTATTACTACTACTACTACTACTACTACTACTACTACTACTACTACTACTACTACTACTACTACTACTACTACTACTACTACTAC
This sequence comes from Metacarcinus magister, assembly GCA_029783475.1. Lineage (NCBI taxonomy): Eukaryota > Metazoa > Arthropoda > Malacostraca > Decapoda > Cancridae > Metacarcinus > Metacarcinus magister. The sequence continues at coordinate 685,946 of JAPQNM010000049.1, forward strand.
TATTAGAAACATCACTACACCAGTTTTTTTTTATTACTAATGTTATTATTACACCACCACCACCACCACCACCACCATCACCACCGCCACCACCACCACCACTAACTACCTCTCCACCATCACCACCATCACCATCATTGCCATAACTACTGTTGACTACATCACTACAGTTTTATTCACTTGTTGTCGTCATCAACACCACATCACCATTACCACCACCACATACTATCACCACAATTGTTATCACTACCACCACTATTAACACCACCCCGCTATCCCTTCCCTGACCATCACCACCATTACCAACACTAACCATCACCACCATTACCAACACTAACCATCACCACCATTACCAACACTAACCATCACCACCATTACCAATATTAACCACTACCAACACCATCATCACCACAACCACAAACACCAGTAGCAGCAGCAGTAACAACAATCCTAATAACTGTCAGCTGCCACCATCACCATCACCACCACCACCACCACCACCATCACCATCACCACCATCACCACCACCACCATCACCACCACCACCACCACCACCACCATCACCATTACCATCACCACCACCATCACCATCACCACCACCATCACTTATCATCACGAGTAGTAACTACCATATTTTCTGTTCTTTCCATTATGCTGTACTCTTTTATTCTTCATTTTATTACTAATCCACTTTATTCCATGGTCAGAATAGTTCTGTTTATCTACATTTTTTAATTTTATTTTTCCTCTATGTTTCGTTTACGTGTAACTGTATTGTTAAGTTGTTTTTTTTTCTCTTCAATATTATCTTTTTTCGAGATTATTCAGTTATGATTACATGCCTTTGTTTTGTTTCTTATTCTGCGTCGTCATTTTATTATAGTAGTAGTAGTAGTAGTAGTAGTAGTAGTAGTAGTAGTAGTAGTAGTAGTAGTAGTAGTAGTAGTAGTAGTAGTTCATTCAAACATTTTACTGGATATAAATTACTACCACATCACACCATTGCTTGTGGAGGGGAGGGAACAACGGAGATGGTTACGAATCAAGGAAGTAAAAGAGAGAGAGAGAGAGAGAGAGAGAGAGAGAGAGAGAGAGAGAGGAGAGAGAGAGAGAGAGAGAGAGAGAGAGAGAGAGAGAGAGAGAGAGAGACGAGAACGAGAGAACAAAAAAATAATAAACCGTAACCACAGTGGCTTCATCTTTCCACCACCACGTAGAGATAATTTCACTAGATTCCCCATGAAACTATTCCCCTATTCGTGGCTCGTTAATTGTACAGACACTCACTGCTTCCCCTCGTCAGCTAAACCGCATTATATTTCCTCTTTAGATGTTATTACGATAAGCTGGCGGGGTGGTGTGCAGAGAGAGGCAGAGCGGGGCGAGGCGGTGGCGGCGACGGCAGAGTAGGAGGAGCGAGAGCGGCGGGCGAGAGCAGCAGGCGGAAGAGACAATGACGACCCGCGACGGAATGTAAACAGTGATTTGAGAGAGATTAAAGAAATCGTCGCACAAACAAACGCCCGGGACACAAAAGCTTGCGGTCGTGCCCCTG
>JAPQNM010000049.1:690000-747500 GCA_029783475.1 Metacarcinus magister
CTTCTTGTTTTCTTCGTCCTCGCCTTTCTTTTCTCTTTTTTCGTAGTCTTGCTCTTCTCTTCTTGTCAATATTCCTCCTTCTGTTCTCATATTGGCATTAGATATTTTGGTTAATGCGCAGTAAACGTTTATTTGAGTTATGTCGTCCGTGTACCATATGTTAGGTATTAATCTCTCTTTTATTGGCTTCTTTATGTTTACCTTTTGTGCTGTATTTCTATTGTTTGCTCTCCAGTGTCACGATATTTTTCGCATTCGTTAAGCCCCGCCGCCCACGTCACACCCTTCCGTCAAATGTCACACCTTGTCACTTTTTACACACCACTGCCCTTTTTCCTGCCTCTAGAACCCTTCCTCTCATGTCACACCTTGCCGTACCTGCCACACTCACGCCCCCTGTCACACCCTACGAGGCAGTCACACCCTGCCCTCCTCCCCACCCCTGCCTGCGTCACCCTGCACCCCCTGCCTCCTATATTACCATTCCGTGTCACACTCTTGACTTGCCTGTCACATCTTATCTTCCCTGTCACACCTTTCTTCCAGCGCCGAGCTCTGGCTGCCTGGTGAGGCTCTGCAATAAACTACAATTTACCGACGAGAAAGAAAGAGAAAGAGAGAGGTAGAGAGAAAGAAAGAAAGAGAGAGCGAGAAGGAAGGAGGTGAGGCAAGAGAGTTATATTTTCTCCCAAATTGGTTTTATGACAGACAAATGACTAATTTTGTCTTGATTACCCGGTTATTAGGTCGCCGGTGCCGCCTAATCTTTATATACTATGACGGAGGAGATGGTGAAGCCCCGCGCCGGGCATTCACTGATTTACGGCCGTGCAAGACGCTGTTTTATCCGACTTTCGTTTCCTGAAGTATATATTTACGTTATTACTTTTGCCCCGATGCGTAGTTATTCATTAGCCTTTGTTCTTGTCGGAATCGTCCTCTTGCAGTGTTTGTGTGGAATCGTGTGTTTGAGTGTGTTTTGCGTGCGTTGAATGTCATTTGTTTTGTTAGTGGATCACGCTTGGAGGATTCGTGTCTGTGGGATTCCGTATATATCTCAGTAATCAACATCATTTTAGTTTATTCAATAGTTGCAAACATTTCTTTTTTCGTGGTTTTGTTTCTCATCTATTTAGTGTTAAGTTATCGAACCACTCGTGTGTAGATTTTTTTTTTTTCTTCTTCCCCATACAAGCGTTTTTCTGTTTTGATTTACGCTTTTCTCTCCCTCGTCATTCCAATCCGTCAGTAGCAAGTTAGGTAAAAAGTCGTCATGGATAGATCAACTGTGACTTTCCTTCCTCGAGCGGGTAACAAGATGGCGGGGAGAAAAGAAAAAAAACAAAGTAGGCAGGGAGTGGGGCAGGGCGCGACATCCGTCTCTATGCACCAGCCACTCCACCTTCGGGCCCCTTCCATTTTTCACGAGGCTGCCTGATTCTGATCTTCTTGTTATCTGCCGTTCTTTCCCATTTTTCTCGTTCAGGGAGACGTGGACGGATGAATGGAAGGAGTCGATCAAAGTCAGGCGGGACAGTGGCGGGGGGCCGAGACGGGGGCCGAGGCGGGGTCGTACGCGTCATCTCCCTGTCATTTGGCGGGAAAAGACAAATGGCGGGTGTCCCTTCGCTCGCTGCCGGATTTATCTTGCGTTTTTTATGGTGAGACCCAAGGACCTGTTCCTGATGAGGCCGTGACGCCCCAGCAACGCCAAGGGGGGTCGAGGGAGCGTGGTAGGGGGCCGCGGAACCGACACCTCCGTCAGGCCGACTTAACATACCGCACTGACTCCGGCGTGTCCCATCCTCCCTCCCTGTCCAACGCACCCAACACTCTCTTTCTTTCCTTCTTTCTTTCTCCCTTTTAAGAGTAGGGCTTATTTTTCACTTTAGGTTTGGTTGTTTAGGTGAAATAAGATCACTCAAAGGAAAATTAACTTTACTGTTTTATTTACTTGAAGAAGAACTAAAAGTCGTGAAAATTTTAGATTATCTCTCTTTCGCTCTTTTTAAGCGTTCCTAACTACCAAGAAATGCAACTTGAGATCATTTAATACAACAGTAGACATCAGAGATACCTTTGTCCAGGAAAATTGTCTAGAAACTGTCCATTATAACGTTCATTACATTAGCAAGAGACGCACATTAATCAAGAGTCACCGAACATCAGATCAGTTACACAATCCTACATCTTCAGCAAATTTTCGCGGCACATTAAGATGATAACAGTGACCGCAGCGCACTGTTTATAAATCACTCCGTTAGACAGGTACAGTTTTTAGTCCAGTTGTCAGCAGAAATGAAGGTTATCATTACCATTTTACTCTTGAATTGGTTGTGGTCTTTGTCGTGTTGTCATTGAATGGTTGTGTTGCGGCCGCTCACCTGATTGTAAGGGCAGTCAGCACTTGTCTGTAGGTGTCACTTAAGATGGACGTGGATGTGATGAAGATGGATGGTACTTCCTCCTGCCTTCACTACTATTGATTCTGCTGATCCATCTACCTCCTCCTCCTCTTCCTCCTCCTCCTCCAGCCTTCATCATTTACCATGTCCGTCCTCCTTTCCCTGGCCTTATCGTCTCTCTCTCTCTCTCTCTCTCTCTCTCTCTCTCTCTCTCCTCTCTCTCTCTCTCTCTCTCTCTCTCTCTCTCTCTCTCTCTCTCTCTCTCTCTCTCTCTCTCTCTCTCTCTCTCTCTCTCTCTCTCTCTCTCTCTCTCTCTCTCTCTCTCTCTCTCTCTCTCTCTCTCTCTCTCTCTCTCTCTCTCTCTCTCTCTCTCTCTCTCTCTCTCTCTCTCTCTCCTCTCTCTCTCTCTCTCTCTCTCTCTCTCTCTCTCTCTCTCTCTCTCTCTCTCTCTCTCTCCTCTCTCTCTCTCTCTCTCTCTCTCTCTCTCTCTCTCTCTCTCTCTCTCTCTCTCTCTCTCTCCTCTCTCTCTCTCTCTCTCTCTCTCTCTCTCTCTCTCTCTCTCTCTCTCTCTCTCTCTCTCTCTCTCTCTCTCTCTCTCTCTCTCTCTCTCTCTCTCTCTCTCCAAGACTGTCTTTTCGTTTCCTCTTCAACACCATAATTACACGATCTCCTCCACTATGTTTTTCTCCTCCACCTCTCCATCGCTTTAACCTTTCCTCCACACCATCTTCTCTCTCTACATACACACACGTACACACATACAGATTCCACCAGCATCATCATCCTATCCTCTCACTCCACTTCCCTTACTCGCTGACACCCTTCCACCCTTCCACCCTTCCACCCGCGCACCCTCTCTGTCCTGCCTGAAGATACCGGGGATCCTTTTCACTTTTCAGATTTTCTCTTCATCACAAAATGCTGTCAAGAAGCTTTTAGGGACGCAAAATAATCAAGAGGTGTCAGCGTCCCAGGAAGGCTGACAGGTAATCTCTACTTGCATTGAACCCACTTGCTCCACATCTTTTTATTTTTTTTTTTCCCGTCTTCTTTCTTTCTTTCTTTCTATATATTCTTTCTTTCTTTTCGTTTACTTTCTTTTTTTATTTCTTTCATTCCTTTTTTCTTATATATATATATTTTTTTCTTTCTAATTTTTGCGTATCTATTTCCCCTAGCAAGTGTTAAAAAGTTAGAAAGCGAAGCGTTTTTTGGTAACTACTGATTTGTCTTTCCTCTCTTAAAAGCCGAGCTACGATTCCCTGATAAAAAAAAAAGATATATAGTTCAAGGTAACTAACTAACCATTTTGTCTCTGATTACGCATTCGACCATTTTGCCAATTACGGATATCAAGTTAATGTGCCTGTAATTCCTGGGCCATATTTCTGTCGCCTTTCTTAAAGATTAGAGTGACATTCGCTGACTTCCAATCGACTGTTGCGTTGTGGTGTTGAGGTGATTTATTAACTAGAAATGCAAGTGTGTTAACTATTTCGATTTTGTTGCTTTAAGAATTTTAGGATGAGAGAGAGAGAGAGAGAGAGAGAGAGAGAGAGAGAGAGAGAGAGAGAGAGAGAGAGAGAGAGAGAGAGAGAGAGAGAGAGAGAGAGTATTACAGAGAGAGATGAGGGACAGAATCAATGAGGAAACACTTTCATAGTTTCTCGAGTCACCTGCCGCCTCTCTACCTCTTGGAGTTCTCTCTCTTTACGGCAGATGAGGCAGAGTGTTCCGCTGACAGGTTCGTAAGTGCGCTCCTCCTCCTCCTCCTCCTCCTCCTCCTCCTCTAAGATTAAGATTACTGGTAAAAGATTCACATCAAACGAAGCCAAGCACTTCTTTTTCAATCGGATCGTTAATGTTTGGAACTCCCTGCCCGCCAATATCGTCGACAGTAAAACAATTACTACGTTCAAAAATAGACTTGACAAATATTTAGAAGCCAATCCACAACTAAAATACTATCCGTTAACGTAGCAAACTTTGAGTAAGTTCATCCTGATGTACCTAATTTACGAAATGTCGATTCAAAAGACGTCGCTAGTGACCTGACATCGCTTGCCAGGAAGTAGTGGTAGCAGTAGTGGTAGTGACAGTATGGTCTTGGTTGGCCTTCCTTTCCCTGCCAGCCATGGCTGGGGAGAGAAGCCTTCACCCTTACTATCCTGTATCCTACACTCTAGAGTAGATAGTGTAGTCTCACAAACAGCCTCGTAAGGGCCAGCAGGCCTGTTGTTGTTTGTTCTTCCTATGTGTTCCTATGTGTTCCTCCTCCTCCTCCTCCTCCTCCTCCTCCCCTCCTCCTCCTCCTCCTCCTCTTGTACCTTCTCACTCCAATCATCGCTGACTTTCGTCCTCGCCCGCTTCTCTCTCTCCTTTTCTCTTTTTTTTTCTTCTCCTCTCTATCTATCTCTTATCTCTTTCTCTCCCATATGTTCGATGAAAGAGAAAATCAAGAGAAAGTGTGGAGAGATGATAGTGCATGAGAAAATAACTGATAAAGATAGAATAGAGCGAAGCAAATGGATATGTACGCTAACGAATGATGAAAACATTTACAAAAAAATATAATCGAGAGGGAACTAAGCTGGTAGGAAGGAAAGGCGAGGAGAGGGATGGAAAAGTAAAGGTTGTCAGAGATACGATAAAACACAGAATCGGAATAGAATTAGAAAAAGATCTAGATGGCTACAAGTGTGTTTGACAGATGAGTGTTAATCATAAAGATGCATAAGTGAATGTAAATAGTTAACCAGGTAATCAATTAATGAACGAAGGATATCAGGAGAGAAAGGAAAAAGAAAATTGCACTCGTGAAGGAAAAGAAAAAGAGAAGGAAGAGGAGGAGGCAGAGGAGCTTAAGGAGATGTATTAACTGTATGTATCATTTATGTATCTATCATTTATTTCATGTACTACATATTTTTCAAGTGATGGAACAAATATTGAAGGAGAAATAATCACCGGTCAAATTAACCTCACAAATAATGGGTATCATGAAAAACTTTCCTTTGCTTTTTGAAGAGATTACGTTTCAGTTAATTACCTATTTCCGCCCAACATATCCTGATCCCTTGGCTCGTTGTACTTACCTTACTTCTGTGTGATTATGATTCTTTTGACAACGAGGCAGGTGATGGGTAAATTTTTATACCATTTACCTGAAGCTGTTTTGATGTAGCGCCTCGCAGTTTTGTTGTGTATGTTTGTGTTTTTTTATGTATGTGTGTGTGTGTGTGTGTGTGTGTGTGTGTGTGTGTGTGTGTGTGTGTGTGTGTGTGTGTGTGTGTGTGTGGTGGGGTGGGTGGGGGGGGTGGGGGGTGGGTGTGTGTGTGTGTGTGTGTGTGTGTGTGTGTGTGTGTGTGTGTGTGTGTGTGTGTGTGTGTGTGTGTGTGTGTGTGTGGGTGGTGGTGGGGGGGGTGTGTGGAGAGAGAAAGAGTGACATAAATGTGTGTATGTATGTGTGTGGAGAGACAAAGAGAGAGAGAGAGAGATATAGAGGAGAGTCAGACAGATAAACAGACAGATAGACAGACAGAGAGACTGACTCCTGTGAGTGAAACATTGCATTACAATTTTGAAATCACCACTTCCATTACCAACATTGATTGACTTCATGTGCCAGCCTATCCATCCACCTGCATTATCTCTTACTTCCACCTAGTTTACGTTGACTCTAAATGACGCACACCTGCCCACAGATAACTCCACTGTAACCACCTGTTCCCTGGCGGAGGAGGCTGGTGGGCAAGGCGAGGCTGACGTGTGACGCTCCATCGTTTGGCGGGCCTCGCGGGGAGCGTCGGAGAGGGTAAGTCGCTTGAATACCTAATTAGCCAGCGAATACCCTGAGCTTCTCCTCCTCTACCGCTCTGGTCCGGGAAATCATTTTATCTTAACTCGCAGGGTCCCGCGCCGAGGGAGCCGCCACGTCACCAGTTATCTAACCCTACCGCCTCCCCTCTGGGAATCCGGGAAAATGACGCCATGTCGCAAGACGCTCCAGTGAAAATTAATTTTGCATCCGTCACCCCTTAAAGCAGGAAGTGACGTGTGTGTCATCCCCTGGAGGCAGGTCGCTGCTGCCGCCTCGCAGTCTCTCCCTTTTATGTCGGGGTGAAAGTAAAAAGGAAAGTTGATCATCAGAGGCTCACGCGGCTCCTCTTCTTTTCTTGACGCTTTTTAGAGGAAATTGTTAGAAGATATTTTAGGGCTTGTTTTAAGCCTTCATTTCCGTAATTAAGTTTTTTTTTTTCTCGTTACTCGTTACTCTTACGATTTTCACTTTGGAAAGGAAGAGTTCAGGTTAAAATTTTTATTTAGCTAGATCAGTGTGTGTGTGCGTGTGTGTGTGTGTGTGTGTGTGTGTGTGTGTGTGTGTGTGTGTGTGTGTGTGTGTGTGTGTGTGTGTGTGTGTGTGTGTGTGTGTGTGTGTGTGTGTGTGTGTGTGTGTGTGTGTGTGTGTGTGTGTGTGTGTGTGTGTGTGTGTGTGTGTGTGGTGTGTGTGTGTGTGTGTGTGTGTGTGTGTGTGTGTGTGTGTGTGTGTGTGTGTGTGTGTGTGTGTGTGTGTGTGTGTGTGTGTGTGTGTGTGTGTGTGTGTGTGTGTGTGTGTGTGTGTGTGTGTGTGTGTGTGTGTGTGTGTGTGTGTGTGTGTGTGTGTGTGTGTGTGTGTGTGTGTGTGTGGTGTGTGTGTGTGTGTGTGTGTGTGTGTGTGTGTGTGTGTGTGTGTGTGTGTGTGTGTGTGTGTGTGTGTGTGTGTGTGTGTGTGTGTGTGTGTGTGTGTGTGTGGTGTGTGTGTGTGTGTGTGTGTGTGTGTGTGTGTGTGTGTGTGTGTGTGTGTGTGTGTGTGTGTGTGTGTGGTGTGTGTGTGTGTGTGTGTGTGTGTGTGTGTGTGTGTGTGTGTGTGTGTGTGTGTGTGTGTGTGTGTGGTGTGTGTGTGTGTGTGTGGTGTGTGTGTGTGTGTGTGTGTGTGTGTGTGTGTGTGTGTGTGTGTGTGTGTGTGTGTGTGTGTGTGTGTGTGTGTGTGTGTGTGTGTGGTGTGTGTGTGTGTGTGTGTGTGTGTGTGTGTGTGTGTGTGTGTGTGTGTGTGTGTGTGTGTGTGTGTGTGTGTGTGTGTGTGTGTGTGTGTGTGTGTGTGTGTGTGTGTGTGTGTGTGTGGTGTGTGTGTGTGTGTGTGTGTGTGTGTGTGTGTGTGTGTGTGTGTGTGTGTGTGTGTGTGTGTGTGTGTGTGTGTGTGTGTGTGTGTGTGTGTGTGTGTGTGTGTGTGTGTGTGTGTGTGTGTGTGTGTGTGTGTGTGTGTGTGTGTGTGTGTGTGTGTGTGTGTGTGTGTGTGTGTGTGTGTGTGTGTGTGTGTGTGTGTGGTGTGTGTGTGTGTGTGTGTGTGTGTGTGTGTGTGGTGTGTGTGTGTGTGTGTGTGTGTGTGTGTGTGTGTGTGTGTGTGTGTGTGTGTGTGTGTGTGTGTGTGTGTGTGTGTGTGTGTGGTGTGTGTGTGTGTGTGTGTGTGTGTGTGTGTGTGTGTGTGTGTGTGTGTGTGTGTGTGGTGTGTGTGTGTGTGTGTGTGTGTGTGTGGTGTGTGTGTGTGTGTGTGTGTGTGTGTGTGTGTGTGTGTGTGTGTGTGTGTGTGTGTGTGTGTGTGTGTGTGTGTGTGTGTGTGTGGTGTGTGTGTGTGTGTGTGTGTGTGTGTGTGTGGTGTGTGTGTGTGTGTGTGTGTGTGTGTGTGTGTGTGTGTGTGTGTGTGTGTGTGTGTGTGTGTGTGTGTGTGTGTGTGTGTGTGTGTGTGTGTGTGTGTGTGTTGTAGAGTTTTTTTTAGGTCTATCAGGTACTGCAATTATATTTCCAATATCTCTAATAGCTTTCGAGAAAATGAGGAAGAAAGTCATAATTTTTTTTAAAAGATAGTTTAATTTTACTGTGTAATTACTAGTCTTAGAGCAAATATTCATAAACAAAGTTGTAGAGTTTTATTAGGTCTATCAGATGCTGCAATGATATTTCCAAAAATCTCTAATAGCTTTTGATAAAATAAGGGCGAAAGTCATGTGTTTGGAAAAAGGATACGGCTTCATTTTAGTGCGTAGTTATTAGTCATAGAGCAAATATTCATAAACAAAGTTGTAGAGTTTTATTAGGTCTATCAGATGCTGCAATGATATTTAAAAAAATCTCTAATAGTTTTCGAGAAAATGAGGAAGAAAGTCATGTTTTTGGTAAAAGGATGCGGCTTCATTCTACTGCGTAATCATTAGTCTTAGAGCAAATATTCATAGAAAAAGTTGTAGAGTATTATTAGGTCAATCAGATGCTGCAATAATATTCCCAATATCTCTAATAGCTTTCGAGAAAATGAAGAAATTCATGTTTATGGAAAAAGGATACGGTTTCATTTTACTGCATAATTATTAGTCTTATGGCAAATATTAATTGACAAAGTTGTAGAGTTTTATTAGGTCTATCAGATGCTGCAATGATATTTCCAATATCTCTAATAGCTTTCGAGAAAATGAGGAAGAAAGTCATGTTTTGGGAAAAAGGATACAGTTTCATTTACTGCTTAATTACTAGTCTTAGAACTAATATTCATAATGACAGTTGTAGAGTTTTATTAGGTCTATCAGATGCTGCAATGATATTTCCAATATTTCTAATAGCTTGCGAGAAAATGAGGAAGAAAGTCATGATTTTTGAAAAAGAAAGTTTCATTTCACTGTGTAATTATTAGTCTTATAGCAAATATTCATATACAAAATTGTAGAGTTTTATTAGGTCTATCAGATGCTACAATGATTTGTTCAATATCTCTAACAGCATTCGAGAAAATGAGGAAGAAATTCAAGTTTTTGGAAAAAGGATACAGTTTCATTTTACTGCGTAATTATTAGTGTTAAAGCAAATATTCATAAACAAAGTTGTAGAGTTTTATTAGGTATATCAGATGCTGCAATGATATTTCCAATATCTTGAACAGCATTTGAGAAAAGGAGTAAGAAATTCATGTTTATGGAAAAAGGATACAGGTTAATTTTACTGCGTAATTATTAGTCTTAGAGCATATATTCATAGATACAAAGTTGTAGAGTATTATTAGGCCAATCAGATGCTGCAATGTTAATTCCAATATCTCTAATAGCTTTCGAGAAAATGAGGAACAAAGTCATGTTTTGGGGAAAAGGATACAGTTTTATTTTACTGCGTAATTATTAGTCTTAGAGCAAATATTCATAAAAGTTGTAGTGTTATTAGGTCTATTATATGCTCTAATGTTATTTCTAATATCTCTAATAGCTTTCGAGAAAATGAGGATGAAAGTCATGTTTCTGGAAAAAGTTTAATTTTATTGCATAATTATTAGTCTTAGAGCAAATATTCATATACAAAGTTGTAGAATTTTATTAGGTTTATCAGATGCTGCAATGATATTTCCAATATCTTTAATAGCTTTCGAGAAAATGAGAAAGAAAGTCATGTTTCTGGAAAAAGGATAGTTTCATTTTACTGCGTCATTATTAGTCATAGAGCAAATATTCATAGATAAAGTTGTAGAGTTGGTGTCCATTTTGCTTGGGCCCTGACTAGGTGGCACTTACCGCTAAAGCCATATCATTACCCTTACCTCGCCTCGACTGTCTGGTGTCTGTAATGTGTCGGGTCACTGAAACAAGGACTCACTGCTGGTTTGCACTTCTTTTGGTCGTATTGTCATCAATTCACATAACCTGCTGCCCACGGAACCTTATACTGTTCCATGGATAGTTCTGACAGTTTCAGTAACAGGAGGAAGGATTAAAGAAAATGTAGTCTTTGAGGAGTGACTTAGAATAATGTTACAACCTTTAACATGCAGTGTCCTGGCCTTTCAAGTGTTAATTAAAGTTGCTTCGTCTTTATAAGTATATTATAAAGGTCTCTCATGAATTCCGTCATTTTTATATATTTTCGAGTTCCGCACTTTAATATATTTTCTATTCGGGAGAAAAGATAATAAAACAATGCATGTATAAAATTCATCATGTATATAAAATAACAAATACATGTACTCAAGGTTATCAAGACGAGTACGTCACAGTAGCAGGTCATCTGGGTTCACCGTGGGCTGAGGTCAGGTCACATTGAGTAAAGGTCAGCCTACAGTGTACACCTTACACCTACACTAATACACATGGCCACAAGACAAGTAGTGCAAACAATTCAGTCACTCCATTGTACACTTAAATAATACTGTGGAGTTGCATTAATGGTTTACTTTATTTAGTAAGTGAAACATTGAAGTATATTACACAATTCCTGAAATTTGTACTACTTATATAGAAAAGAAAAAAAAAAGCCATATTTTCTTCACCTGTCCATATATTTTTTAAATATATTTCTTTTCAGTAAAATAATCTAGAAATAGGCTAGAATAAAACTAAAAATAAAAATCATTTTGTCTTTTCTAAAAATTAAACATTCAAACCGTAGAAGAGAAAGGACTGAGCACAGCACAGTTCACTTTCCAGAGAGTGAGACAGGGAGACCAAGAAAGTGAGGCACTGAAAACCACGCCAGTCACACACATTAATTTTTTCTTTCACTTTTTCTTGTTCCTCAGCTGGCGGCGAACAGTGGTGAGTGGACTGTCCTCGGGTAAAGCCTCAGCAACCTACACACAGGTAAGAAAAAATAAGGGTTAGGTAATGGTAAAGTAGATGGGAATGTACTTAATGATCTATATTAGTAATTAATTAACACTGCATTTACTACTAAGTCTGGACACCTTTCCACTAACATAATGAGCCCTTCAATGTAATTAAATGTCAATCTTTTTAGTGTAATATTATGCCACTCATAATAAACGAGTAAATGCTTGCAATATAGTGTTATATATATATATATATATATATATATATATATATATATATATATATATATATATATATATATATATATATATATATATATATATATATTATATATATATATATATATATATATATATATATATATATATATCTCTTCCCACCAGCGAGGGATTGATACTGACCAGCTCAGGAGCACACAGGAATGGTTCTTCAAAGGCTTCAGAGTTGTACAAAGGTCGTCTCCGTCTGGACGCTGAGGTCTTTTTGCGTTCAGGCTCAGGCTCCGGGAGGATGTCTGCTTTGTTGGCCATACTGAAAACAGGAAAGGTATCAGTATAGAATTATTTTTTTCTGCTATAACACAAAGGTGAACTAATTAAAATAACAAAAAAAAAATAAATGTTTAATACGATTTCAATTATAAGAGATAAAATGCTGATAATTTGACTGCAAAAATTTTTTGCAGATAAATCCAACCTGAAGACCCAGGACAACACTACATGGAAGAAGGGAGAAACAAGTCTGGGGAATAAGACGAGAGAGAGAGAGAGAGAGAGAGAGAGAGAGAGAGAGAGAGAGAGAGAGAGAGAGAGAGAGAGAGAGAGAGAGAGAGAGAGAGAGAGAGAGAGAGAGAGAGGAGAGAGAGAGAGAGAGAGAGAGAGAGAGAGAGAGAGAGAGAGAGAGAGAGAGAGAGAGAGAGAGAGAGAGAGAGAGAGAGAGAGAGAGAGAGAGAGAGAGAGAGAGAGAGAGAGAGAGAGAGAGAGAGAGAGAGAGAGAGAGAGAGAGAGAGAGAGAGAGAGAGAGAGAGAGAGAGAGAGAGAGAGAGAGAGAGAGAGAGAGAGAGAGGAGAGAGAGAGAGAGAGAGAGAGAGAGAGAGAGAGAGAGAGAGAGAGAGAGAGAGAGAGAGAGGAGAGAGAGAGAGAGAGAGAGAGAGAGAGAGAGAGAGAGAGAGAGAGAGAGAGAGAGAGAGAGAGAGAGAGAGAGAGAGAGAGAGAGAGAGAGAGAGAGAGAGAGAGAGAGAGAGAGAGAGAGAGAGAGAGAGAGAGAGAGAGAGAGAGAGAGAGAGAGGAGAGAGAGAGAGAGAGAGAGAGGAGAGAGAGAGAGAGAGAGAGAGAGAGAGAGAGAGAGAGAGAGAGAGAGAGAGAGAGAGAGAGAGAGAGAGAGAGAGAGAGAGAGAGAGAGAGAGAGAGAGAGAGAGGAGAGAGAGAGAGAGAGAGAGAGAGAGAGAGGAGAGAGAGAGAGAGAGAGAGAGAGAGAGAGAGAGAGAGAGAGAGAGAGAGAGAGAGGAGAGAGAGAGAGAGAGAGAGAGAGAGAGAGAGAGAGAGAGAGAGAGACCAGGCCCCTAGAATGTCCCCCACAGGATGTTTACGAACCACAGTCAAGACTCCCCACCAGGGCATGTAGGACAGTACGGTTTTTTCGGGGATGTAAGTACGGTTCGATATTTTCCTTCAAGTTCGGTACGGTATGAAAGTTCGATATTTTTTTTTCGTACTTCATCGTACCATTTCCCTACCCAGTTCAGGGAATACAGAGGCTTGCCGCCCACACAGGCCGCCGCCTAAGTCAATCAGGTGTGTGGGCATAAAGGATTAGCAGAGGTTAATGAGGTGACTTGAGGTCATCTCACGGAGGTGTTAATTCCAGCCATGTCCCAGCGGGGCCCCCACCTGCCCACCTCTGCCTATCGCACATAAGGCCTATCTTTCCTTCCAATAAGGTGGTAAGTACCCCTTCAACCACGACAGCCTTGACCTCTGCTCTGATACCACCTACCCTTGACCCAGTCACCCCTGACATGTGACAACACATTTTAACCCCTCCCTTCACCCTCAGTGCTCACTGCTCAGTTGTGAACAGAGCTCTACGTGACAGGCAGCCTCCATCCTCATCAGTTCAGGTCAGAACCCTGAGGGCTGCGGCCTGTGAGGCTGCCGCTGCAGTCTGTTATTGTGCTCCAGAAGCAGTAGTGAACCTATAAATTGCAACGTAAAAAAAAAAAGGTACGGAAATTACGGTACGGTAATTTATCGTCCTAGTATGGTACGAAAGGATTTTCCAGGTACTGTACGAAATTATGGTACGGTAAAAATCTGTGGTCCAAATTACAAAAAAACGTATCATACCGTCCCGTACTACATGCCCTGCTCCCCACAGCCTCCCTCCCTCCTTCTCTACCTGCTCTTATTCTCTTGGTCCTGTAAGATGGGCTTCCGAACATTGGATTTCTGGTTCTTGGTGCGTCGTGTACTCTTGGTTTTGGGGCCGATCTCAAACACAGAGTCTCCATTGGGTTTCGTCTTGTGGGATGACAGCTGCCGGATAATAACACACCATTAGGAAATATATAAAAGTTATCTACATGCAAGTCCAACCTTTCATTTTTCCTAAAGGGCAAAGAAGGAAGATAACAAAAGGAGAAAGATGATGAAAAGGAAGAATAAATTTAGTTCTCATGAAAGGGGAAAAAAAAAGTACAGAAAGTAAAGGTAAGTGAAGAGAGAAGAAAATAATAAAAACCCTTATAAAAGCTAACTGCCTTCTATATGAGACCTCTAGAATGAGACACGACACCTATACCTCATACTCCTGAGAATCATATCGCATGGTGCGGCGGATGGAGCGCTGGGGTCGCCCTGAGGAGTTGACGGGGGCTGGGGCAGGTGAAGAGAGTATTGGGGAGAACTCATGGGACAGCCTATCATCCCCTCCTGAGAAGTCCATGCGGTTGGAGGTCTGAAAGAGAACACAGGTTAAAGATACATATGTAGAACACTTAACTCAAAGAAAAAGTGTGCAGGCAAGATACAAGGAAACAGAAATGGTTGGTGAGAATCTATGCCCTAAATCTATTTCCTATTCTCATTGGGGACTTGGAATCAATTGTATTTTATATGACTTTATCAAGGAACATGTAGGGATAGGACACTTACATTAGGTGTGCGTGTGGTGGGTCTGCCTCTTCTCCCTCTGCCTTCCTTCGGGACTGGGGTGACAAAGCCTTCATTGTCCGAGACACTGGCATCTCTCGGCTTCTGAAAATGACGTCAGTATGTAGTAATGAGCTTCCACCTCCTCTCCTTATTTATACACTTCCTATATACTTATTCAAGCCTATGTGAAAGCCGGTAGAGAAGGGAAGGTCACTCTTAACTTACCTTTTGTGATGATTTAGATGATGAGAGCTGAAGGATGGGAGGCTCTGAGGAGGTGGACTGCCTCACCACCTGACTCTTGAGGCTGCTCACCTCCTGTATCAAGGTACTGTTGTGGGCCAGAGTAAACAAGGTCACACTTAGTACACTTATAATATCATGTGTCATACAGAAAATAAATGGCATGGTACTGGGATAAAAAACTATTCATGCTATCATACATCTGCATTAATTGTTAGTCATAAAGAAGAAACTATCATCCATAACAGATTGATGTTGAGTAAAGGAATATAAACAGTATACAAGTCACCTACCCGAGTTGTTTCCTGAGTGTTAGCATCTCCTCAGTTGGTTCTGGCACCTCATTCTTTACTGGCTCGGCAAGGCTGCTGCGACTTGACGACATAGACTGTTGCAGAAGCTTCTTTACCTCTGTTAAAGGATTATTCTCATTATTACCTAATTCTTCATCAATTTACTAATGTTAACAGATGCTGATCTTCACATTTCTAAGAATAACTGAAACAATCTCAATTTTTAAAAGGACAACACATTCACTACATTTGTAATTACCTTGCTGAAGGGTTGATATTTCCATTTCCTTCTGCTTGGCAACCTCCTCGTGATCTTTTGTCCGGTTGAAAGATTCTTGTACCTCAGCCTGTCTTGCTTCTCTCAATGCTCGGATCTCCTGGGAAAAAAAAACACATTGGGTAAGGTCAAGGAAGGAACCAGAGACCTATCATCAAAACCACAAAACTATAACCATACAACTTTACAATAAAATCAAGCATCCAATAAGACTCATAACTACTGACCTTTTCAAACAGTTCACATTTTGCCGCCAGACTAGCAGCTTTTTCCCTTGCAGCTTCCATTTCCTGCTTGTAGATCTTCCTGTCCTCCACTTCCTGCTCTGCTCGGTTCAACTTAGCATCTAGTGACTCAATCTGCCAAGAGAGGGACGTAAATAATGCAACATAAATAAATAATACAATAAGACACAATATAAACACCAACCTTGTATGATAATGAAATAATAATGATTTTAAAGTGGTACATAAAATTGTCTTACCTTTGAAGAGAGAGCAAGTATGACTTCTAGTTTCTCCTGCAAAAGATTGGTCTGTTCCTGACTCAGCCTTTGGGTAGCCTTCATCTTATCTTCCATGGCTATCTTTTCCCTAATAAGAATTTCTGTTTGTTCCTGTAGTGCTTGTATTTCAGCCTGGAATTTGGGGAATAAAATAGTGAAAATGACTTACACAAAGCCTATATCTCCCACTTTATGATCTATTTTTATACCTGACTTATATTGGATCAAGATTATGTAGCAAGAGAAGGTATTTAGGTTTCAGGAAGACTTTACACTCCCTTTCCCCACTGCATCTTGTCTTTTCATAGCAAAGAATACAGAGGAGGGGCTTCCCAGACCTTTTGTTCTGTCACTTTTAATATAAGATAGATAAAATAGGGGCACACACTATAGCTGCACGTAGCCATGGGCGTTCATCTCCCGTCACATCGACCTTTGAGTCTGTGGTGGAAATGAATCCATTACCCCGGGACACAGGGCCACTGTCACATCCGACTTTCCACAGTTTACCTTCTCAAGGTTTCCCTTGGTACCCAATTATCAACCAACCCGTTTGGGAGGATGAAGAGCTGCGCCGTCTGCCTTCATCCGGGATCGAATTTGGGCCAGCGGATTCGTAGTCAAACGTGCTAATTACTGCACCACTGAGGCCCTTCCAATAGCCTTACAAAATAATAATAAATAATAGCCTTAGGAAATATGAAGGTAGTATTCTCCATTTACAATACCTGTGATTCTTGAGCTTTGAGATTCTTGGCTTCCAGAAGATTGTAAAGTCTTTCTGCCATCTTTTTCTTGTCCAGTTCCAGCATTTCCACTTGATTCTGGATGCGAGATTTCTCCTCTGTAAGAATGGGAAAGTTTCTTAGAGTAACGCAGTGTGATATCATAGATGATGAGATTAATTTGTCACCAGGTTGTGAGTGAAACTAATCTGATAGATTAAAAAGAATTAAAAAAAAATAATATATATATATATATATATATATATATATATATATATATATATATATATATATATATGTATATATATATATATATATATATATATATATATATATATGTATATATATATATATATATATATATATATATATATATATATATATATATATATATATGTATATATATATATATATATATATATATATATATATATATATATATATATATATATATATATATATACAAAAATACACATGCGGTGAAAAAATATATATAAAAAATATATTCAAAAAAATTAGTGACAATGACCACCCTCTGTGAAAGGAATTAGATATTTTATTCCAATTTTCATAATAAGACAGATAAAATATTTTAAAAAATAAATAAATAAATAAAAATTTTAAAAATTTTAATTAAAAAATAAGAAAAATAAATAAATAAATAAAAAATACGTACCTTCTGTGTGTTTCATCTGCTCCTCCAGCCTAGCCTTGGCGTCCCTGAGCTCAGACACTTCCTGTATTACATCATCTTGTCCAGCCTTCACCCTCTTCCCTTCCTCCACCCTCTTCCCTTCCTCCACCTCCCTCTTCACCTCCTCCACCTTCTTCCCTTCCTCCACCTCCCTCTTCACCTCCTCTACCTTCCTCTTCCCTTCCTCCACCTCAGCCCTCAACTTGTCACACAAAGCCAAGGTATCGGCTGCCTCGTCATCCTTCTCCTTCACTTTTGCTTGAGTCTCAGCCGTGAGTGTCTCCAGCTTGCTTGTCTGATCCTGGAGCTGGGTTTCTAGGGACTTTTTTTCCTCCTCTAGGGATGCATTGGCTCTTTGTAGTTGTTCTAATTGAACTTTACATGTATTTAAGTTATCTTGTAAGTCTGTGTTTACATTCATTTCTTCCTTCAGAGATGCATGGGCCCTTTGAAATGCCTCCAATTCAGCTTTACAGGAATTAAAGTTATGTAGTAACTCTACATTTGTATCCATTCTTTCCTTCAGAGATGTATGAGCCTTCTGTAAAGCCTCTAGTTCAGCTTTACAGACATTAAAGTTCTCTTGCAAATCTGTGTTTGAATCCACTTCTTCCTTTAGAGATGTATGAGCCTTTTGTAGCTCCTTCAATTCAGCTTTACAGGCATTAAAATTCTCTTGTAATTCTGTGTTTGTATTCATATCTTCCTTCAGAGATTTATGAGCCTTTTGTAGCTCTTTTAATTCAGCTTTACAGACATTAAAGTTCTCTTGCAAGTCTGTGTTTGAATCCACTTCCTCCTCTAGAGATATATAAGCCTTTTGTAGCTCTTTTAATTCAGCTTTACAGGCATTAAAGTTCTCTTGCAAGTCTGTGTTTGAATCCACTTCCTCCTCTAGAGACATATAAGCCTTTTGTACCTCTTTTAATTCAGCTTTACAGGCATTAAAGTTCTCTTGCAAGTCTGTGTTTGAATCCACTTCCTCCTCTAGAGACATATAAGCCTTTTGTACCTCTTTTAATTCAGCTTTACAGGCATTAAAGTTCTCTTGCAAGTCTGTGTTTGAATCCACTTCCTCCTCTAGAGATATATAAGCCTTTTGTAGCTCCTTTAATTCAGCTTTACAGGCATTAAAGTTCTCTTGTAATTTGACTTCAGAATCCTCTTTCTCATTCAAAGTGTTCTTCATATGTTCATACTGATTGTTCAAGGCTTCGTTAGTGGCATTCAGATATTGGACTTGATTGGATAATGTGTCAATTTCTTGTATCAGTCTACCAATCTCTTCCTCTGTCTCTACTTCTCGTCTTTTGTGGTAAAAAGCTGAATTCTTAATATTCTCCTCTAATTCGATTATCTTTGTTTCTTTGATCTTTTGCTCTTCCTTGCTATTAGTCTCCTTCTCTAGTAATTCATCTTCCATGCGGACTAACTCATCTTGGAGTGATTTTATTTGTTCGTCTTTTTCAGCAGTTCTTTGTTCCTGCTTCTCTGTTATTTTCTCCTCTATCTTCTTCAGGTTTTCATTCTCCTCCTGAAGGTGTGAGACTCTCTTCTCCAGCACCTTCACTTCCTCACCACTGCTTTCATTCTCCACAGGTTTGTTCCTCTTCAGTCCTGCCATCTCTAGCAGCAGTTTACTCTTCTCTCTGTTTCAAAATATATTACTAAGTTTCAAAAATCATAACCAACACACATACAGCACTATACAAAACCTGCAATTATGTCAATGGGATAATTATGTGTACTTAAAATATATAAGGCAGAGGATCGTGACTTTTTGTATAAGCGAAATGCATGTTATTCTTCGTGATGTAAAATTTAGGAATATAGACGTAAGAAGTACCTGATGTGATCCTCTTCCATCTTCCGTAATTGCTGTTCTTTCTTCGCCTTCTCCTCTTCATTGGATTTCCTCTCCTGCAAATACAAGAGAAATTTACATAAACAGATAATATAGACATCACAAGGAACAATCAGCAATCCAATCATCTTTCTCACTTTTAACAAACATTACAAAATTAACAAAACCCTTACGAGTCAATTGATTTTTGATGAAATTTACAATATTCCCGTTTCAATATACACTGTACAAAGTGAGTAATATCCATGACTTTGTGAGTGTATACCAATCACCCGGACTCACCTGACACATCAGTTGGCGTAGATCCTCAATGTCCTGTTCCCTCTCTTCCATCTGTGCTGCCTGTTGGCTCAGCATGCCTCGGGTGCCCTCCAGCTGGCTCTCAAGGTCATTGATGTACATCATCTGTCATGGGGAGCAGTGCTTCTTTAGGTTTGTATATAAATAATAATAATTCAATATGTAATGTCAAAACAACTGTGGTACCGTATGAAAAGGTGGATTATTTTTCTGCCATAAACAGTTTTTTGGTATAAGTTATTGGATAGAGAAAGTTATCAATGGTACATATTCAGTGACACACAATGCACTGCACTTACATGTTGAGTGCTGGTCAGCTGACTGGACTCCAACATTTTTTCCAAGCTGGAGCATCTCTTCTCTTTGCCAGAATAACACTCTGATGCCTCCAGCAGCATGGTTTGTAGTTCCTGTGAAGAGAAATAGAGTTGTTTGTATTCATAAACAGAAATTTACTTCACATAAGAGGTAGTTATATTATTTGTGTAAGTAACAGGTGGCTGAACATATAGAAATGAAGTTAAGGCAAGTCAGCTATGATGCCTGTTCCTTTCCATGCACCTCATCCTTATTAATAAAACAAATAATAATAATGGTAAATATCTAAACTAAGAAATTTTACAAATAACTCATAAAAGGATAAAGTCATAAGGTACTAATATATGTATCACATTTACTGCAGATGGTTACCAAACAGCTGTCCAATTCACACATACAAACTAAGATGAACACATACATACATACACTACATATCATACCATCAACTTTACTGTATTACCACAAACCACTAAGATGGCGGCCCCGACTCGGGTGAAAAAATACAACCATCCACACACCTGAATCTCCTGGTCCTGCTCTGCCAGCTGTGCACTCCTTGCCTCCAGCTGTGCCTTCAGCTGCACCACTTGAGTGTTGTCAGTGGTGGTAGCCTCGTTGAGGGACTTGGCCTCCTTCTGAGGTGGGAAGACAAGGATATCAGCATTATTAAGGGAAAATAAACAAATATTTTACTTCCAGCCATATTAAATAAGTTACTGATCAAAATATATTACTAGAAATATTCTTGTTAGTGGCAAATTAAGCTATTTTTACCCATGGTGAGCTTATATCAAGTGGAGAAAAGGACTGAGGTTTAAAATAGACTCAAGAGGTTAAATAGTCACTAAATGCTGCACCATAAAAATATATTACCTATTAAAACGATACATAAATTCCTCCAAGTAGACACCCACAACATATCTTTCCCATGCACAAAATCAATTTCCTATACAACCCTTATTTCTTCTTCATTCCTTTACCTTAATATCTCCTCACTTTCTCTTATTCTACAAAGTCACAAGTATTAAAACCTCACCAACTCTGTCACCACTTTATCATAGTTGGTGGTGAGCTGTGCCAGTCTGAAGGTGAGTCTTGACTTCTCCTCCTGCGCATGTGTGGCTATCTCACTCGTCTTCTTCTGTGACTCCTTCAGGGCTTGTACCTCCTCCTTCAGTAGCTTCTCTTCACTCTCCAATTCCTCTATCTTCTGTTGATGTTCCTGGTGGTGAGGATAAGACGATTCACATTATTTTTAACAACAATACTACCATCTCCTCTTGCACATATCACATTTCCCAAATCAAACAATTCCTCTACACATTGAAAAGAAATAAAAAAAACCAAGATGTCCTCCCAACATTCTAGTGCAATAACCTGATGAAAGAAAAACATTGAAACCTTATACAAACAGCATCTTACCTCCACTTTTCGGCGTTCCCTAAACAGGAAGACCGAGGACACATACTCCTCATCCGGATCCTCGTCACACCTCATTCTTTTATTACACTTCTTCACAGACTTCATTAGCGCTTGAATCTTACACTCAGTCATCTCCTCGTAGTGACTCTCCTGATCCCGCAATCGCTGGCTGTAACAAGAGGCGTACAGTTAACTAACCACACAACACCACACCATACATACAGTTCACATACAATCCCTCATTACATACAATAATCGCCCAGAACAGTGTTAAAGCCTCCCCCTCAATCCTTCTCACCCCCAGGAGTTCTGTATTTGCACCAGTTGTTGGGAGAATTCTTTACATAGTTCCTGCCGTAATCGTTCTTCCAGGTCCTGTTTTTCCTTGTGTTCCCTCACCAGCTCTTCTTTCAGCTTACCAATCAGCTGAATCAAAGCCTATGGGCAAGAAAAATGTAGTGTTAATTATAAGGATTAAATGAGAGTGGAAGGCTGGAGTTAATAGCCTTGTTAAGTTAATAGTCGCTAGATAATTATTCAGTTTATTGCAGTCATGATTAACTCCTTACCTTAAGTCCTTAGAAACAAAGGCCAGATAGATATATCCTGAAATATTCAAGTACACACATGCTATTTCCTACCTCCACTCGTTCATCTTCCTCCTCATCATCATCCTCTTCCTCTTCATCTTCCTCCAGTAGGTCCTCCTCCATTTCTTGCCCCTTACCCTCCTTTTCTTCACACACACTACGGTATTAAAGGCATTTGTTAAGTCAAAATATAAATAAAACTTCAACACTATAAAACTAACATCAACCTCTTAGAAAATTACTTTGGTTTAAAATTGGCGACAAGTGGAATTTTTTTTTTACGTATTTTTGTTGTTCCTTAGCCAGTACCCTATTAATGTACAACAATAATAATAATAATAATAATAATAATAATAATAATAATAATAATAATAATAATAATAAAAAATAAATAAATAAATAATTCTTTCACCATCACCAAACAAATAATTTTTTACTCCAGCTAGGACTTACCTCTCCCCAAAAGTTATTGATCCCCTCCCCTTGGCCCAGGGCACGGACAGCCTACCACTGCCCTTGAGGGATTGACGCACCATCTTAGACAGGCGGCTCACTCGACGGCGAGGCTGCACCACCTGCACCTCAGACTCCCTCACCTGTGTAATAGCCACCTGAAAAACACACAAACACACAAACATAAACTTAAGCTCCATAGTCAAGGGAATAACACACTTTAATATTATTTACTTGTATACTGAAGGTTCAAGTGTGAATTTTAATGGTATTTTTATATGAATGTCATTTATGAAGTAATTTAGCTGCTAACATCACCAATCTAGTGTGCTTTAGGGGTGCTATTGAAGGGCAACACACACACACACACACATACATACATATACACACACACCTTTAATATCCTAAACATGGGCTGACAGGAGTGACCAGGTAACCATACAAGCGACTTATCATTCATTTGACATAAGTTAGCTTCAGTTATGAATCTAATGTTTTTATTATTGATCAGAATATTTATAATTCATGACGCATTTAGCTGCTAATACCACCACCAATCTAGTCTGCAAATTTTTTCCTCCTATCTTCCGAGCCTTGAAACACAGCTTTCCTCTCCCTCACCTGCTTTGCAACGGCTGAAAACTTAAGTACTTGTAGCGTCTCGTCAAAGAGCAGCGGCATCTTGGATATATTAACAATCATGGCTGCCTTACCCCGGCCTAGGAGGAAAGACTGGAATAGCCTCGTTAACTTGCTGTCTCGGTAGGGCACAGGTACCTTCTTGCTGCCTTTTTGTGCTTGGTTAGACCTGTGAAAGTTAAGTAAAATGACACTTGTTGTAGAGGTTAGGCATAAAATAATGAACTGAAACTATGCTACACTATACTATGAACACTATACTAACATTATACTGATACTAGAATGCAAATGTTATAATGGTAAACCCAAGAGATCACTATTAAATAATATAAAGTAATTAGTAGAATCATAATTAGTACAGCTGTCTTTCTTAAATCATCAAATTAAAAAAACAAAAACCACATCAACATAGCACACAGAGAAAGTTAAAAAAAAAAATTCATAAAGAAAACTGTACAAGGTAAACAAACTAATTCAAAAAGAAAAAAGAAAAATAGTAATGTGATGGAAATGTCTTTTAAGTATTTATTAATTATTGCACTTTAATATATGCATCATTATACCATCCTTCCATCCATCCATCCATCCTTCCAACCATCCATCCATCCTTACTTCCTTTTTTTAGTTTAGGGTCATTGATGTTTTACCTGAGAGCTTCAATACATCTGTGGAGAGTAAGTAGTGATGTATTGATGTTACCACTCTCCTTCAGCCGGTCATGTGTGCTGCTGGTCTTAGCGGCACGTTCCGCCCCGGCTAAATCACACAGAGACAGACTGCAACGGCACATAACACATCACATTAATAGGCTGCTTCTGATGGGGAATATATCTTAATTAACCAATATTAGTAGCCTCTGACACTCTACTAAATATTGAAACTGATTCTAATGGAAAATATATCTAAATTAACCAAAATGGACCTCCACCCCCTGCTTCTAGTTCTCTTACTGTCTGTCTGGCGGCAAGCAGGATTTTTTTTAATGTATTTTTGTTGTCCCTTAGCCAGTATCTTTCTAATGTAAAAAAAACAAATAAATAAAAAAAAACTGACACTACTGAATGTTCAAAAGGATGAGTTAAATCTAAACTATTAATATATACAGACATCAAGAGACTTTTTTCATTATCTATATATATAATTGCATCTAGTTTAGTCTTACACTGAGACTCTGGCTACGTGTGGGTTGTCAGCATCAGCGAGCCGCACCAACTTGACGGTAAAGATGCAGTGGGAGCGCGAGGAATTATGATTAAGACGCGTAGCAGCAAAGTGTAGGTTCTGGCGGCCAATATTAACCAGCTGCAGCGCCTCTTCAGCTGTTGTCACCCTCACCTCATTCAGACCTGGCACGGGATGAGAAGGGAAGTATGTAGTTGATATTTTAATTACTATTTTCATGGTTTCATCTTTTTATTACTACTTATATGACTTTTATACAACTAAGCCTTATGCCACAAGAGTACGCGTTTAAATATTGATAGAATTGTAAGACTTTGGTACATATATGAGTGTGGATTATTTGAACAGGAAAGTAAGTTGGTAGAAATAATTCATTGCATAACTGAATTCACATGATCTGAAGACACATATATAAAAAAAAAAATATTAAATCAATTCTCCTTACCTTTAATGTAAACCGATCCGTTGTGGTCCTCGCCAAGCATCAATGGGTTGCGTTTATTCCCCTTTGAGGTCGGCATCTTCTCGAGCAGGTCAAAAATATACTCATTGTAGATCTCAGCAAAGGAGACAAACACAGCATACAGTATGTTGGTGCCTAAGGTGCTTGAGTCTGGGTTGGTGGTGGCGGTGGTGTTGTTGGTGGTGCTGGTGGTGTTGAAGGAGTCCAAAACGGATGATACTGAAGGATTTGAGATAACCTTTTACTTATGGGAATGTTAAAATGTGTCCTGGTTATATAATGTCTCTATTGGTTGTCCTATATTCTCTGAGATGTTTAGTTATGTTGGTATTGCCTACACTAGTTTTTTTTTCCCTCCCATATCCTGAATCTACTAAGGGCACACTATTTCTAACATCAAGTAACTCTCTTTAATTTCACTTTCTTAATTTCTCTCTTTCCTGTTGTCGCTATCTTTAATATATAAGAGTGAACCAGCATCCTCCCTCCTATATATATACCTTTACTAATACGTTCTACAATAGTCTGTGTTCCTTCCTTTGCAAACTTTCTATGCAAGTCGACTTCAAAAAATAACACATAACATAACTACATTGATTCTATCCAGTTGTTTTTCTTTATTCTTCATTTACATAATATCATAACTTTTTTTTCAAGTGTTTAGCATCCTTAAGCTTGTGTTCTGTTGTTATAATGAAGCTGTAACAAAAAAACAAAGATTATATAGTAGACCCACTCACCTCCAGCTTCAGTTGTGTTGTGGGAGACTCGGCTACACTCAGAAAACTGTCCAGAGCTGTTCACACTGTCCTCACAAATGGAAGCTTTAAGTATGCTCTGAAAAAACAAAACAAATATAATAAATGACTTTCATAGACGGGTGTATGACGAAAGTAGAAAGTAAACATGGCAATAAGCAGTGGTGAGATTACAAAATTCTTAAATAATACAGATTGCAGATATTGATGTGAAAGAGTTAGAGGCAGAAGTTAGATGTAGGTCAGGAGAGGGAAAAAAAGGCAAGAAAAAGAATGTACAATAACTACATAATTAACTCTTACGTCACGTCAAAACATTCATTAATTTATTTTTGAAGTGACATCTTTCATTACAACTGTCTTATATTACAGACTTATCTTAGTTACATAGACTGAAAACTAATTGCAGTATACAAAGGTGTGATAACAACAACAACAACACTTAGTACACTTACCAAGGTGGACTGTGAGAAAGTAGTGGTGAGGTTAGAAGTGATCTTAAAAATACTCTCCCTCTTCTCATTTTCCTTCACCACGTCCTGCTGTTCAAGGAGAGTCACATTGCACGAGAACTTAGGTTTGAGGTCATTCTTAGGGTACTGATGCTCCCCTACAGTAGTGAAGATCTGCTGTACTGTGCGTGGCAGCAGACCAGCATCCTCGGGTGTACCTACAGGAAGGAAAGGTGAAGGTGGACACTTGTAAGTCAAATTCAAGGCATTACATGGATTTACTGTATGTCTTTAAGAATACATAAGAATATATATAAGAAGAACATACACCACATAACCTGTTGGTCTATAACTAGGGTATCTGCTGGACTAAATACAAGTGTTGATCCCTTAGTCTCATTACACGGCTTCATTACAACATACAAAGAGTTTAAATAGTAAAGTGTAAACTGCCTCAGACCCTCAATCTAACCCACCTTGCCCTGTAAATGCCAATACACACAAAAAAATAAATAAATAAAAAAAATTACAGCTTTATTACAACAGCTACTAACATTACCTTACAAAGAGTTTAAATAGTAAAATACACTGCCTCAGACCCTCTAATTAACCCACCTTGCACAGTGAATGTCTTGCCGGAGTTAGTGGCTCCGTATGTGAAGAGGAGACAGTTCTGGCCATTGACAAAGTCCGTAACGAGGCCCAACGTGGAGGAGTGGAACAGTTCCTCTTGGTTAGTGGATGGACCGTAGACGTGGGTGAAGGTGAATCTGGGAAGGGAAAGAACCTCAAATTTAACACGGTAAGATGCACACACACACACACACACACACACACACACACACACACACACACACACATATATGTCAAAATTTGCATCTCACCATTGAATTTAGTAAGTTAGTAGTTTAATAAAAAAATAATAGCTATAATTTCTCTGGAGGTGAGTAAGGAAGGTTGTCTGAAAGGTAAGATTAACTAACTCTCTTCTCTCTCTCTCTTTCTACCTCCCTCCTTCTCTCTCTCCCTTCCTCCCTCTCTCTCTCCATCACCCTCTCCCTCTCTCCCCCCCCACGTACTTGTGAGTGAGTTTAGTGATGCCTCGCACACTGTTCTTGAAGGTGTTAGAGCAGGTGGGAGCGGTGAGGATGACACTGCGATCATCCGGGATGTCAACTTGAGTGTCCTAGGGAGAAAAAATTAATGTAGGACACGATATAAGAGAAGGACAATGATGTGAAGAAGAGTAAGTAAGAGTAAGAGGAAGAAGAGTGCATGGAAGGAAGTTATGTGGAGGTAAATTATTTGGATGAAGTTTGTATAGGTGTTAAAATACAGGAAATAAGATATGTAGTGAACAAGTAAATTACGAAGTCCCAAACAGATAATAAGCATAAAACAAAGCTGGAGGGGCACGGTGGGTTGATATAACACACATTAAAAGGGTACTGGCCAAGGGAAAACAAAAATACATTAACAAAAAAAAAATCCCCCTTATCGCCAGACCTTGCAAAGACAGTAGGAGACAGAGACAGTAGAGACAGTAGGAGTAAATCATTAAGTCCATTATAGCATTAATAAAGGTTAATAAGCATAAAACAAAGTTGGAGGGGCACGGTGGGGTGGATTAACACACACCTCATCTTGTTGCACCTCCTCCGCTAGGTACGGCCGCACCCTCAGGTACACTCTCAGGTTCTCCATCCGTGCATCCTCCACCGAGATGGACTGGAAGAGGTCATTCAAATTCTTCCGAGGGTCAAAGGTGTGGAGGTATTCTGTGTTGTACCTAAAATCAGAATAAATGTTCCCATCTTAGATAGATAAGATGGTCTAGAAACTTACAGAAAAATTATATCATATTAAATTTTGTCTGTTTTTAATATAGAATAACCTCACAGATGGATTGCATTGTCAGAGTTCAACTTACGACTGGTCAGGTCCGTGGAGGTATGAGAGTCTGTCATGGTGGGCAGCAGCACTGGATCTCTGCCGCATTAAATTCATCTTGTGGCCGTCTGAAATCATGATACAGTAACTACATCACCACCATTGTATAATATTGGCAGTGCTTACAGGTACGGCAGCCGTACGAATAGGGGATGACAATGGGGTACAGCTGTAAGCATTTATAGGCACAGCTTACAGGTACAGCAGCCGTATCCTCATAGTGCTCTGCTCCCTTATAGATACAGCATGAGCCAAACTTTTGGGTAAAAAACTCATATATAACTGAACCTAATCGAACCAAACCGTACCTAACATAACATAATCAACCTAACATAACTTGCAAGATGCTTTACCAGGTAAATAATAAGGCACAGGCCGTAGGAATAGCAGATTATTCTGTTGATAACTTTCTAAGTGTTTTTGAAACTCTCGTACGATGAAAATGTCAAATTTAACGCGAATACGGTGGATGACGTCGGCCGATGCCGTACCAATAGGGGATGACAACGGGGTACGGCCATATCTGTAAGCACTTTATATTATATCTACATACATCCATCTTTATCCTAACACCACACATCACCATTACTCTAATAACTGTCTATATCCATAGGAAATTTGTTTCAATTAGAGGTTATCTTATACATGACGTTTTCACTAGTCTTAAAAACGGAGTGTTAGGTTGTAGCTAACACTATATTAATTCAATAATAAATCCCTACAACAAGGTTTAGGCATAGACGTTTGGAAGTCAGCGAATGTCACCCAAATATTAAGAAAGACAACATAAATATACCCAGAAATTACATATCCGTTACCTTGAAATTCGTAGTTGTCAAAATGTTATGTTTATTATTGTTATTGTTAGTTACATTGATTTAGGTATACACGAATTTAGGTATAAAAGAAATACTCACCATTATTTAGATTATAAATGTGAACAATTTGCTTCGTCTAGAGCCTTATATCTCTACTTAACTAATCATAACAGTTTTAAATTCCCACATTATACAGTATGCAAGACAAGTTAAGTAAATTATATAATCGTGTTATATGTGGTTTGAAGAATAAGCGTATTTTCTAGCGAGAACACAAATTCAAAAAATAAACTTAATTGAATTTTTTTTGAGACAGCAAATTTAAAGAATAAGCTTGATTATTACCATTATTTTTTAGCGACAGAGCACAAATTAGAGTCATGTGTTTGTCTGATGTGGTGTTTTATACATTATTTTCCACATTCCCAATTACGTGTCAGATTCATTGTTATTCCTAGTTAGTTGTTTATCAGATTCCTAGTTATTCCTAGTTTTGCACATTCCTAGTTAGGTGTTTGTCAGATGTGGTGTTTTATTCACTATTTAACACATACACCTTGCAAACAGACTCTAACTTTGAATATAAACACCATTTTGTCATATAATATTTTGAAAATTTTGAAATTGTTTACGAAAATTTCAAACCATTCTTAATTATTATCATACTCTTCCTACACGCTAATCATCAAAACAAGTTAACCCACAGCACTAAACACACCCGTAAATCACCTTAATTATCACCTATACATGCCATAGTAATATAAATAAAGAAAACAAGATAAATTACGAGTTACGTCCAACCCCCATTTTCTCCACCTCACAAACTACAATATTAGTTAACTTATCAGTACAGGCCTATATACACATTACACCATGCATTATGTAGGCTAACTAGGCCTACTTAGTGAAGGTTGAGATGCACTAACCTTGCCAAGACCCCCCTTTGAAGAGTGAAGGGAAGGAGGAACAAAGTTGAACAAGTCCGCGTCCATTAACGGCTGTGTGTTTACTGGAGTTCAAGGCGCAACGCGATGCTCTGCTGTGGCGGCGGTCAACTTTAAATATGATACAAGGGAATTATATTATATACATAAACTATAACATAAATTGAATCCTTTCCATTACCTTTAAATCCAAAAATAATTGTTTATGACGCACTGCGATGCTTTATGGTTGTGGCGGTGAGCTTTGAAAATTAAATAGAAATTATAACACAGATTGCTTAGAAAAGAACATAGGAATATAAGGAAGCTACAAAAGGCCCGGAGGCACTAGGTAGTTCCTGTTAATCATATACCCCTTATTACCTACACCTACCTCTCATCTCCATCCATGAAGTCGTCTAGTCTTCTCTTAAAACTCCCTATTGTCTGTGCACTAACTACCTGCTGACTGAGTCTGTTCCAATCATCTACCACCTATTTGTAAACCAATTTCTGCCTATTTCTTTATTAAATCTACATTTTTCTAGTTTGAATCTATTATTTCTTGTTCTATCCTGATTACTGATCGTAAGAACTTTTCCTACATCCCCCTTATTAAAACCCTTCACCCACTTAAATACTTCAATCAGATCTCCCCTTACTCTACGTACGTCGCTCCAGTGAGTGCAATTTCAAAAGCTTTAGTCTACTTTCATAGCTAAAATTACGAATCCCTTTTATCTTTTTGGTCATCTCTTCTCTCTCCTCTGTAATACGGTGACCAAAACTGCGCTGCATAGTCGAGGTGAGATCTGATTAACGCTAAATACAACTTCAAAATAACCTCAGCACTTCTACTTTTAATACTTCTAGCAGTGAATTCTAACAACCTATTAGCCCTATTTCTAGCCTCAATACATTGTTTTCTGGGACGGAGGTCTGAACTAACCTGAACACCCAAATCCCTCTCACATTCTGACCTATTCAGCATTACCCTGTTTATGTTGTACCTGTTTTGAGGATTTTCCCTACCAATATTCATTACTATACACTTGTCAATATTAAAATCCATGTCACTTAACCACCCACCCGTTTAACCTATCTAAGTCCCCCTGCAAGTCTTTTACATCAGACTCTGATCTAATAATCCTACCTATCTTAGAATCATCAGCAAATTTACTAATATCACTACTAATCCCATTGTCTAAGTCGTTAATGTATATTATGAATAATAATGGCCCTAATACAGATCCCTGTGCCACTCCACTTGTTACACCCCTCCCCAGTTGACTTGGAGCCATTAATTGTAACTCTTTGCTACCTATTGCTTAACCATGACCTAATCCAGAGGAGAACTTTCCCATCAATCTCATGCGCTCTAATTTTACTTAGTAGTCAATCATGTGGAACTTTATCAAATGCTTTACTGAAGTCAAGGTATATAATATCGTAATTCACATCATTATCTACTGCCTCATAAACATTCCTATAAAAAGTTAATAAGTTACATAAGCTTACATAAGAACATAAGAATATAAGGATACCGATACCAATATTACCAGTGTCGGTATTTGTTTTCATATGGCAAAAATAATGTATTTTAAATCTCGGAAAATACTTAACCCTACATCCGCATCCCTATCGTCTTAGCACTAACTATATTAAAGTCTCAATTACATACACCAATGGAGAACTAATTATCCCACAGTACTTTATCTCTATACTCTCCTAAGCCTTTCAGCACTTTATTTCCTGCAAATATACCTCTTGTCTCTTCCTCAATGCTTTAATTCCTGAACTGGATGGAGGAAATATCTAAACTCATTATTTTACCCCACCATTTGTCAATTTAGATTACCACACACTGATATTTACTTCTTATTCAATATAAATCACCTTATTGTTCAATGTAAGGCATGTCATGAATATTTATTGTCAACAAGGGCTACAAAACATTTATCTTTCACCATTCATTTTACCCAAAACAGGAAAATTTATGAATTTCAGTTATAAAGTTTCTGCAAAAAACATGAAGCCAATTAATAATGAAGTTTGCATAATTTCTATAAAACTTCTTAACATAATAATACAATCTTTGCCTCCACACACACACATACACTAAATAGGGTTCAAATTCCAGCTACTTAATGATATAATATTAAAACATTTACATCATGAACCTCAAGCAGTATGGAAATGAAAAACCAAATATTACTTTATCTTTTATGTACACTGTAACTTCAAAATTTTAAACATCATAATAAGGTTAGCTGACACCTCCCTCCAAACAGCTACTTATACCTCGATGCCACATTACCCTTGTGTTCCTTAATTCCACACAAAATAAGTTAGGACACAGTTTACAAAATATAGACGTTAACATTAAGGTAGTGACATTTTTAGAAATTTTCCAGTCTAACCTCATGTACACACGAATGCATCAAGCTCACCTCCTTAAACTGCAATACACTAGTTCAAAAAGTTCTAATTCCTTCTGTAATTCATATTTAATAGCATGTATAATATGCTAGATATGGATTATAATTAAACTGAAATCCTGCTCCTAAAGTTAAACTGGCTGTGTAAATACTATGTATATACTCGTACATCATTTATTTGGAATTATGCACAACACTCCGCATCCATTTAGTTCATAGAAAAAGTCACGGCATTACGAGACATGCGTTGGTACAGCCTTGAGTCCAGTATAAGAGTGCTGGGTAACCGTGATTTATAATGAAGCACTTCAATTATTTACTGCTGACCTTACTACAAGTTCATTTACATAACCTAAATCTGCCTTAACCATTCTGTCAAAACAGCCTAATGAAAACCGTTCATTAGATATCCGTCTCAACGATAAAGTGGAAATAATTACGTATATCGCATACGTATTATGGATGTTGTATAAGCAAAACACACTGTTACCTCAATATACAAATAGTAGTATGTAGTATGTACAATGTTATTATGGCTATCATGTTAACTAACACACTGATTCAATAATATACCGGTTTCACTATTTGATCATGTTCATATCATGGAAATTACACTATAAATGATTTTCATAAACTGACACAACGTTTCAAAAAGTATATATCATTCTTCATTACTGTGAACCATATTATTTCTTTCCTTATTTTTTATTCCATAGGCACCAGTGTTATTCTCCTTAATGGCAATGTAAATTTTCCTGATAGTTTCGTGATGCTAAATTTCCTGGACATATTTCAGTACTTTTTCCCAACACGATAGATTTAGTATGTCTATGTACAGGCACGGGTGTACATGCCAGGCAGGCTAGATGCAAATGCACGGGAAAAAATGGCATAGTTCTAAAAATATAGAATCAACACCATATAAACACTATGTATTTAAATGAATTAGCTTCAATGCATGGAGGTGTTAAAAGGTTTCAAAAGGACCTACTAACCAGAACACTTCTTACTTACTTTATGATGTACTCAATATAGTATTATTACATGTTACTGAAGGGTTAAGGTTGGGTGGAGTGTAAGGATTATAAATTTAGCAAAAAGTACTGCACCTTACCTAGGGACAAAATAGGTTCACACACTTCATGACAACGAAACAAAAGGTGAATATGTATTTAAAACAACCTTATCATATATAATTCTCCTTAGCCATTCAAGAAGATATCTTACTTTTACTGCGCTCATCATTCATAAATTGTTTTCAAAAGCTTCACAAATATTGACGATAAAATATTTGGATGTATTTTCTTTTGTAAAACAGTTCCGAAATGTAATTAATCTGTATGAAAAGGTACAGTCACAGACAAAAGTAACATTCCCTTATTTGTAGATACAGGTTGTGGCCCACTGCTTGTTTCTCCATCAATTTACAGACTCAACTTAATACATGAATGTTGAATATGTTCTTCTATAGAGTGCAAAGGACATGCAATTCCTCTGTAATGAAAAATCACATAATTGCATAAGATGTAATGTCAGAGTATTCCTTTAAAGCTTCCATGAGGCAGAGAATGTTTTCACGTAAAGAAAGTTTATTGAAGTGCACAAGTAGCGGCCACACCTTCCATGAGTCTGTATCTTAACAACACACACTTACGTAGAACAACAATGAAAATATTATTATTATTCTCCAAGTTAAAAAGTTTCCATTAAAAAAAGTTAAAGGAATGAAACTGGATTGTAAGTAGCTTAAAAATTTACACATGAAAGCTACTGATGTCAGGGACTGTACAACTATGAATATATTTATATCAACAAAATATCCACGGGTTCAATCCAACATTGAATCTGGACAACTACTGAAAACCTCAACTGCAGCATTAACAGAAACAACAAGTTACAAACGAGACTACTAACCACATGTCTTTTCAGATGTACAGATAACCTTGAATATTTACATTTTTATTCACACTGACTAGCATGTGAGTGTGGGTGGTGGTGTTTGTACATGGCAAGGGATGGTTATGGAAAGCCTCATCCCATGCCATGCCAACTGTAAGATGTGTTTGAGATCTAGCCAAATAGGTTAGAAACTTTGGACCCCTGTACCATATGCCAAACTGGTAGGCTTGCTACACACCTACAGGGGAAAGATGTTAAGGAAAAAACGTACACCTTTTCATTACCAAATAAAAATTTTCTACATGTTTCTACTGAAAGATACAATAAGACTTGATGTGACATAATGTATAATATAGAGCTTCCTTTGTATATGAAAAGTAGACAAAGGTGAATGCTATTTCCAGGCTTGTTTTAGAGCTTTCTTTTGGGCTAGTTTCCTGGTGATGAGAGCAGCCACAGCGAGGGCCAGCACTGCCCCTCCTATCAGGTAGTGGTCAAAGTCATCCTTCAAAACATCAAACATCTTGCTTGGGAACATTCGCGTGTAGAACAGATCTGAAAAATGCAAACAGGAAAACATCAGATACAAAAAATCTAACTCGTGATCTAGTCTAAGTATTCCTCAGAGCTCCCTTCAGAGGCTAAGACGATATGTACAAGATGCCAAAATATAAATAAATAAATCAAATAACCACTGACCTAATCCATAAACCAGTACAACACACGCAGACTCCAATCCGGTGGGTGCTGTATAGATGGCAGAGATGCGTGGGAGTGTGTGGTTGTAAGTGATCATGTCGTGGGGTGAGATTCTGAGTTCAGGTATGTAAGGCATCAGACCTTCCTCTTGTGGCCCTCCCGTCACTGGCCGGCGCGGATCCAAGAACCATTTGGACATCTGAAATAAATATGTAAAATGGATATATTTCTTTAATTTTGCCCACTTATTTACATACGCTATCTCATCTTCTATTAATTTATCTCAGACACCTCATTCCATCTGGCTATGACAAAAGAGCATTCATCTTTCTCTATCTATACTCTCTTCCACTCAATCAGCATCTCTTTCTTGCATGTATTTCTTGCATGTATTTCTTTACCCTATCCTTTCATCTTACAGCTGGCCTTTCTCTTCTACTAGGATGCTTAATTCCACTCAAACACACTTTATTCATGAACTATTCACTCTTAATTCTCTCAAGATGACTAAACCACCCCAACGTAATTTTTTTCACCCATTCCACTACACCACACTTCATTCCATTTCCACATTTCCATAAGTTCCTATGACACATCTTTCATTGTTATTTTGTCAAGCCAAATGCACCTCCTGGATAACTTATTTCCACAGCATAATAAGACACACACATAATTAACTACATGAATTCATTTAAGAGATTTCGTAAAATTCAACTCAATTACCAGACTAAAAGCTCCTTCTCTCAGCCTTTTCCAATGCTTCTATAAATACTTGTACACGAATGACACCAAATTTTCTTTCTTTCTTTCTTTTATGACCAATTATTATTATTATTATTATTTTTTTTTTTTTTCTGCCCCCATCCTATACCTTTGGGGCCAGTAGGCATTGATGGAGGTTATTAACACCGTACCTGGAGCACATTGCCTGATTGTAGGGCAAACAGGATGAACTTAGTAGTGATGCCCTTCTCTGTGGTGGTGTGGGTGGCTGCCTGTACACCCACGGGCATGATGTAAGCCTGCCGTTCAAGGATTGGGGGTGTGGCTCGCCCTCCAAGTGATGAGAAGGCAGTAGCATTGGCCTGATTCAAACCTTCAAACAATTCCAATGACGTCACCTGGAAATATATATAAACAACAAATTTCATCAACTAGGCCAAAAGATAAAATAAAAATAATAATAAAATAAAATAGAATAGAATAAAATAAAAACTTGTTTTTAAAATAAAAATAAAATAGAATAAAAACTTACCTTAAACATTAAAATATAAATAATGAACATATATTACGTCCCCACTATGTGTAGGCAGCATATAAATGGTTGATATGGTGTAATAAACTCACTTCAAATCGTCTGTATTTATCATTGAAGAACGTGTACACCACCCAGTTCTCAGAGTGTACAATGTGTAGGGGACCCGACACCTTCTTGTGGGAGACGGACTCAATCACGGCGCCGGTCACTGTGTCTATCAGGTACAGATTCATCGTATCTGAAAAGCAGGATATAAAGTTGTTAACTATTATTATCTGATTCTTTAATACTGAATAATAACTGAACAATAAATTTTCAGTCTCTAATACACTGAAGAAGTTTTTTTTTTTTTTTTTTTCCCCCCCATTACATTACATTACATTTTTGACTTACTTTTATTGATGTGGTCATATCCTTGGGTGGTGACTACAGCCAGGTTGGGGTTGACATACTTGTACAGGACTGAACGGTCTGCCAACACCCGGCCTGGAGAGTGTACCTTCTCAGACACCAGCTTCCCGTGCACCCCCGTGATGGGTCCTCCGCCGAGGGAAACTGTCCACACTTCACTCAGAGTCAACATCTGGAAAAATATAGATGAAGTTAAGGTGGGTTTTTTTTTTTTTCTTTTTACGTATTTTTGTTGTCCCTTAATGAGAGAGGGAGGGGGGAAAAAAAAAAAAGGCTAAATCATCTGTCATTTCCACTGTTTTACTTTCAATCAACACAAAAAGGAGAGTGACAAGTCATATTAAAGGTTTTCATGTCATTTGCAATCTTCAAACTGCTGAAAATAAAGAGTGTTCCTGAGTTTAATTTCCCAACAGCACCTAGGGAGAAAATAAATAAATGTTAACTTAATGATGACTGATGACCTAACCTAACCTAACTAATTGTTGCTCACTCACCCCTGGCTTTGAGAACCTGAGAGTGTATCCATTGAGGGTGCTGCTACCAGGCAGGGCAAGGTGGACAAAGATAGAGTCCTTATGCTCTAGGATCACCTTCTCTCCGCTGGCAGGGAACGTGTGAGGAACCATCTCCTTGTCCACCAACATGAGAGGCTGAAAGGCAACACAACATATACAAAACACATCACAACTAAAATTTATATACAGGTTACCTATCAATATTCCGGTTCCATCAGTTTTCCGGCATGAATTTCAGAGTGCAGTTTCAAATTTCCTGGGTTGGTGCATCACTGTTTTCAGGAGGCACTGTTTATGTTTATGTTTTGATGGCGCTGTACCCAGAATTAGCTGTTTGCTCATGCCGGATTATTGATAGTCAACCTGTATAATTTCAACACTTCCATTTTTTCTTCCCATAAATAGTGGGTAGTGTAGATAGTTTGGTCCAGTTTCAAGATAGACAAACAAACATATATACACGTAAGTTTGTCAACTAAAAGCAGTCTCCTGATTCATCCATTCTCAAACACACATAATATATCTTCTTGTAGTTGATCTCCCTGACACCTATTTCCTCCCTCAATGTCCCTGGCTTCACTCACCTTCAGGTACTGTTCATCAGGGTAGTGCATGAGGAAGGCTTGGGCGAGGTGGTAGCTGAGGGGCACCACTCCCCCTCTCTCCCCTATGGTAGTGCCGGAAATGGGGTTGAACAGCACCAAAAGACCCTCTCCTGTTACCTGTTACGAGGAAGAAAATATGTATCTATTCATCTATCTATATACTCATTTATCTATCTATCTATCTGTATACTCGGGTTATATCCCCATAAAATAGCAGTTAAGACAAGGCCGTTAAGGTTTAAGAAAATATTACACTCCCCTCCCTCCCTCCCTCCCTTTGCTCGCCTTATAAGAACAGCAAGGAAGACAGTGGTAGTATTCTTGCAACACTCAACACAGGGATAAAAATCTAACTTAAATAAAATATCTTATGCATTAAAAAATTGAGGTGCATATTATCCTTAACATTTCTATATCATCAACAAAAAATAGGCATGATATTACCATAATTACTGTATATATTTTTCCTTAATACATATAAAAAGTTAAGATATTCAATGCATCAACTTCTCTCCTACTGTCCTCTTTACAAGCGGGATTGGATTTTTTTTAATGTATTTTCGTTGTCCCTTGGCCCTATAAGACAAAAAAAAAAAATAATAATAAATAAATAGATAAAAAAAAACAAAAATAATAATAATAACAATAACAAAATAAATAAAATTATAAAAATACTGTTTTGTGTCACCTCCACTGCCTTACCTTGTGTCTCCCCACCACCACACACTGCGGCTGGAGGGGGAAGTGAGCTGAAGTGCGCTGAGAGTATAGCAACAACTTGTTCCCTTGGAGAGGAGCAAGCAGTGGGGCGTATATACTCCACACCACATCTCCATTCCAACTGTCAATACCTAAAATCTGAAAAAAATATATATAATGCAAACTTAGTCATAGGTGGTTAAGAATTAGCATGAAGGAAAAGTCAAATTCAATTAATATAACTGAACTAAACTTTATCCAGCTTTGAGAAAATGTATCTTTAATTGGTATCCTCTATTCTATATAAAAAAAGAGGGAGTCCATCTTAGCCTCCATAAAGCCTATTGGTGCCAACGGTTTGTGATGTAAAAAAAATCCTCTATTCTAGTCATCACTTACAGCCTAGGAAGCAAAATTAACTGTGAATGTGTATAACAAGACTGTACTTTTCCTACCTTCCCGCTGCTGGAGGCCACAACGAGCAGCTTACGGAGGTTCAATTCATCTCTCTTGAGTGTGTTGAGTGACTCCTGGAATGAGTCTGTGCTGCCCACCACTGACTTGAAATAGTGACTGATCTGTGAGCACTGCGTCTGTACCCGATGCACCAGACTCCCAAGCAAACCTGAATTAAGGAGAAGTCACTTTAATATTTTATAATCTATGGAGTTTGAGACAATTATATCTTCTCCAATAATGTCTGAGAAAGAGAAAGAGAAAGAGAGAGAAAGAGAGAGAGAGAGAGAGAGAGAGAGAGAGAGAGAGAGAGAGAGAGAGAGAGAGAGAGAGAGAGAGAGCACCACACTCCCAAGCAAGCCTGAATTAAGGAGAAGTAATTATTATTGAATATTTTATAGTCTAGCTAGTTTAACCCTTAAACCGCGGGGATGTTTTGGCGTACCTGGCCCCCACCGTGGGCATATTCACGCAAAAACATACCTCACTTCAACTTCCTGTAACTTCTCTCCTATTAAAATCACGTTACTGAAAGATGTATCATTGTAAAGTCCATACCCTTAGCTGTCTTTTGACGTTAATTTGAACGCTATATGAGCATTATTAGAATGAGCACGGAATTCTGAATTAGGAACTGTGAAAACACATTATAATAGACATATCCACCCCTACTGGATTTCTTTCCTATTAGTTAGCAATAAAAAACATCACTTTTATACTGTTTATGTGAAACACACCCGTAAAAAGCTCAATTTTCGTTTTATTGTACAAATCAATGGTTAGCATTACTTGCTAAACTTAGCAATGGACCAGCATCATTGCTAGAATGCAGCAACTGGTAGGCCTAGGGAGCGTGGGTTGGTTTTGTTTGAAAGAAAACATGTTTACAGGACTTGAGGACAAACTAATCAAATTTGACGGCGCATTAATTCAAAAAATGCCCTGTCCACTATTGTGGACACCCGCACTTGGAGCCCACGCACCGGGTGTCCACAATAGTGGACACCCGCAGTTTAAGGGTTAAGGCAAGTAAATCTCCTCCAATAATGTCTGAGAGAGGGAGAGGAAGATAGAGATAGATAGATAGATAGATAGAGATAGAGATAGAGATAGAGATAGAGAGAGAGAGAGAGAGAGAGAGAGATAGAGATAGAGATAGAGAGAGAGAGAGAGAGAGAGAGCGCACTCATCCACTCATTAAAATCCTTTGTACTGCATACACTTATCTCATTATGCAAAAAAAATAAATAAATAAATAAACAATTCAAGATCTGAAAACGTAATAAATAATTAACATGTATAATGGCAACTATTAATTAATTAGTGTATCATTAATATCTATAACTACTCGAAGCAGCTATCTGACTATACATATCATACTCAAGCATAATTCATACATGATAATAATAAAACAAATAACTAATGTATAATCAGTAATCACATTTATCATAATAATAAATATGTAGAGTTCTCAAGGTCAGCAAAAATAACTTTGGACATCATTTATGGTCCAGATGAAGCCGAATGCAAGTATATTCAGCTGATATTCTATTGTATTTACTCATAATTTGAAAACAGTCTCAGTATAAAAATGTTAATTCATAAGTCTAGTGTACAAGCATATATGTATAGTTCCTTCGTCACTAATTTACATCATTCCAACTACATATATTATACATAATACATATATATGGTATGGATTATTTCTTCATCCCAATAGTATCCAACAACCATACAAGAAACCATAC
This sequence comes from Metacarcinus magister, assembly GCA_029783475.1. NCBI lineage: Eukaryota > Metazoa > Arthropoda > Malacostraca > Decapoda > Cancridae > Metacarcinus > Metacarcinus magister. Next base: position 729,776 of record JAPQNM010000049.1, read on the forward strand.
AGTAAAAAAAAAAAAAAAAAGAAATAAATAAATATATAAAATTAAAAAATATAAAATGTTTTCTTCTATTACGTCATTCATGCAAACTTTTCCATACAACCTCCACATTCGTTTTCTTTTACTTTTACTTTTACATACCCTTCGCTACTGTAATATTCTTCCTTATGCTACTTCTTCCTATGAGCTACACTTGCCTGCCACACAGAATACATAGATTTACTCTACAAACTACAATATCTACCCAAAAAAAATACAGCTTGCCTACAAGTCACCAACCAATCATGAATAATGCAATGCAAGTATCAATCATGTTTTTTTTTTTTAAAGTACTTACACTAGAGTCCCAGCATTAACGACCACTTAGTATGGATGAATTAAAGAATCATGGTGTCTTAAGTGTAAAATAATAATAATATCTGGTATATCATCACTACTGCGCCTGTGTATATCTCTTCAATTATCTTCCTACCACACAATTGTTTTTGATGACTTAAAAGATTATTGTTGTCATCAATACACAATTATAACTATACTAGCAATGTGACTTGTACTCTTATATTTGTGTGTGTATTCATTTCGGATATAAACGTGTGCAATATGCAGTGACAGGAAGGCTTTGTGCTGTATAAAAAAACAAAACTTCAGAATAATGCTGTACCTCATGGATTTTTTTCCCCCATTATGAATAATTGCATTTTCTAATCCAAAGTTTAACAAATCCATAAAAAAAAAAAAAAAGTTTCTATTGAGGATCGCTGTATCGTCTTTCATAAAGTGCTAACTGAGAGCAGCAGCCGAATCTTTATGCGGGATTCAACACAATTATGTAATGTTTGAGTGGAATTAAAATGTGAAGAGCTTGTAATTCTTCACATTTTGCCACAAAATATAAATCGATATTACCAATTCCTGTATAATTGAAGTTTGTGGATGCCGGGTCTCTGATGTATGTCAACCTACACAAGCCTAGTGAAAATACAGGCCCAATGCTGCTTATTATGCTTGTAGATTCTATAAGATTTTGAACTTACTTGTGTCTTCATAGAATGTGGAAGGTGATGCTGAATAAATTGAACAAAGATGAATAATAGTGTAGTTAGAAATTTAGAATACTCAAAAAAATTTAAGTTTCATGCTTATCTTTTTTAAACTAATGAAATGGACACTGGAAAATTTAGAAATATTCCATGAAAACTACTAATAAAACACTCCAAATCTAAAAGAGAAAATAGTGTCCATGAGTTGTGTAACATATAACAAATACTGATATCAACCAAATTTCACTGGGAAAAATAATATGTAAAAAAGAAAAAAAAGTAAACTAAAAAAAATACCAATCATTATTTGACACAAGATAATGACTAAAAACAAATAAATTCCTATGTGCAAACACTAACTTTCACTACTTCATCTATTTCTAAATTCTCCTACTATATATACACTTCCATATTTTCCAGCTATCTCCCCAATGAAAACACTATTTATCCATACAATTTCATGCTGAATAGAACACATTTTCCTTCTTCCTTACCAAAAATAATATTAAACTTTACAAATAAATAAATCAGAATATCATAATAAATTGCACACATATCCACATGCACCCATGCACTGGTGGATATGTAGATGCATACATACACATCCACAAACCCACATTCATGCATACACACTGGACAAATATAAATACTGAGACAGGACCAGACGAGTGTAGCTCAGGCCCTGTATGCTACAACTAGGTAAACACACACACTTCCAATACCTGTGAGGGGTGGCAGCTTGTCGTGATAGTTGATGTTGGCGCCATCAACGGGTAGATCCACAGCCTCGGTAGTGATGACAGACGCTAGTGACTCCTCCCTAGACCACACCACACCTGGACAATAGGAAACACGGGTTCAACCTTGTAACGGATAGATTGAGACCTCAAATCTTTTATCTTTACAAATTGCGTCTTTGCACTTAACACAAAGCATATTGAATACCAACAATTAATAGAGAATTTTAAATAGTGTCAAACTAGGCAGGTGATCAAGTTAGGAGATGAGAAACGAAGGAGTAAAATGAGTAACTAAAGGGAAGGTAAAATATATGAAAGAGAGAAAAAGAGAAGAAAAAAATAATAAGGTAAAGAGGAAGAGGAATGAAAGTTATGCAATCTGACCACCATATAAATAGTTCCCCTTTTAGTATGTTACCTGCACTGCTGATGAGGTGAAGAGCATGATCAGAGCAGGTGACAAATGCCCTCAGAGCCATGCCACCATCCCGGCGTTCAAAGCGATGCACGTCAAGGGACAGGACGGAGCCAGACTGTAGAGGCAGCTCCACCACCACTCCTTGCTCCCCTAACTCCTCACCAGACTCCAGCTGCATGGCTCCAATCGTCACCAGCTGCAGGCATGTCAGGAGTAGTAGTTAGTTGATGCATGTAGCTGCTCAGTACTGTATATATCTACACTTCTGGGACTACAGTACAATATTTCTGATATCAAGTTCACATTACTACTTAATAAATGTGTGTATTGATGGGAAGGAGGTAAAGATGCATAGGGAAGGATGCTGAGAGAAAGAGAGGCTGTGGAAGGAAGATGGGATGAATACTTTGAAAATTAAGTGAATATTAACAGTAAATGCGTTGTTGAAAAAATGCTAACGAAAGGGAGATTTTTACGCAGCATTCATGGATCTTCAGAAAACTTATAACAGAACAAATTGTACACCGAAGTAATTAGGAAGTATTGAAGGTTATATGGTGAGAGAAAAACATGGATAATAATAATAATTTCAACCCGTGCTCACCCTGCCAGTCTGCATCACAGTGTAGAGGACCCCTTCAGTGATGGCCGAGGCGCGGCTCCCACTCAGGTCCCTCACCAAGTGCAGCTCACCCTCATGCAGGTGAATCAACTTTCTCGAGTCTGCAACCTAAGATATAACATTGATACTTACATTATTTGGTTCGGTTAGGTTAGGTTAGGTTATTAGTGGGTTTGTTATTATGAAACTAACATTAAAATCTCATTACAACTAACCATACAACTGTAATTATGTATTATTATGTATTATATGAATTAGTTACTGTACATTTTTCCTTTACTAAAAATACATAACATTCTACAGGAGTCAGCAGTCAGTCTTACTCTATAAACAAACCATGTATTATGTATTATATGAATTAGTTACTGTAGCATTTTTCCCTAACTAAAAATACATAACATTCTACAGGAGTCGACAGTCAGTCTTACTCTATAAACAAACCCTGAGCACTAATCAGTACCTGGACAACCATGTGGGTAGGGGAGCCGGACACACTCTGGAGATTCACTTCTGGTGCATTTTCACTCTGCTGCAGACCGATGGAAGTCAATGGTTGAGACTTGAAGGCTGGTGAGGCAGCAGTGAGTGGGAGCACAAACAGTAACCCAACAGACACCTCCACACACACCAGAGTCTTCTCACCACACGCACATCTAGTGAGGATAAAGGCAAGGATAGAACCAAGGATACATTTGACAACCGAGACAATTTTCTCTCAAAAAATATGTATGAGAACCATATTGTTCTATAAGGTAGACATTCAAGAACTAAGACATCACTGTACTCATGTATAATAAACACATTAAAGTACACATTTATACAAGTGCATATAAAAAAATTAATTATACTAGTTGTGATGTGATATTTAGCTCACCTTGTGTCTGGTGTTAGCCAAGGCACAGCCAGAGTGTCTTGGTCCAGTGTGGCCCCTGAAGAGCGGTCCAGTGTGGTGAGAGCCACTGAACCCACCATCACCTCCACCAGAACCAACTCACTGTCACTCAGGCTCACTGCACGTTGTAACACTCTAGGTGGGGACAAATGTGTTAGTTATTCATTGCAACACCAACATTTAACATTTACAAAACCTTATTCATTGCAACACTGACATTTAACATTTACAAAACCTTATTCATTGCAATACTGACATTTTACATTTATAAATCCAAGTAATATTTGTTTAGCATACACAAAATAACCGTTGCACTACGTAAGATAGAGAAGGTAAACTTAATTTATCTTACACTTTATTTTTAAGCTTAAAATTAATAATGCATCACTATTTTTCAAGCACTTGGAAGAAAAATTAAAAGTTTAACACCATGCAAGCACTCCTTGGCACTCCCATCCTAAGCACCACACATCCACACACCCCAGCACACACACTTACCCCCCAGCACACGTACATACCAGCACCCCCCCTTCAGCACACACACACACACCCGGCACACTCACCCTGCTGCTGGTGCATGATCCAGCTGCACCTCCTCCACCAGGGCAGCAGTAATGACATCCCAGCTGCGCAGTAAGTTCCCAGCTATAGTGGTGACCTGCGGCCCTTCACTCACTAGCAGGTCAACCTTCCCTGTGTCCGAGGTCTCCAGGATGTGCCGCCACACTATCTCACCTGAACACATAACACCATTAACGAGTGATTAAATGTTACCTTCTCTCAACACTCTTTATTCATGTGTGTAAATGCATCTTATAATCAATTCAAGTCTCTCAGTGTATCTTATAATTAATTCAACTCTTTCAATGCATCTTATAATTAATTCAACTCCCTCAATGCATCTTATAATTAATTTAAGCCTGTCATTGCATCTTGGAGTTAAATAAAAACTTAGCTCCCTTCATTAACTTACCATTCTTACAATTGATTCAAGTTTCTCAGTGCATTTAGGAGTTCAATACAACATAACACCTTTCATTAACTTACCATTCTTAGTGGACAGGGCGGCCAGGACGTTTTGTGCCGTGGCCACGATGATCCTCCTGGCTGGCACACTGGACTCATCAAACACCGCATGAGTGACCACCCCAACATACTGCTGGACCCTGAGGAAACAAAACACTGCCGTCACCAAGCTGGCACCAACACACAAGTGGCACCAATATGAAGGTGGCACCAAGACCTGACCTAACTTAACCTAACCTTACCTACTGATAACAAAAGAGGCAAGGCAGTTTAGAGGTGGTAAGGTGTGCCTCTTCTCGTTAAATTGAGAATGTGCCGCACGGTCATAATAGGTTTTAAAAGTATTAATATTCTTGCTGTTTATGACTTGTTCCGGCAGACTGTTCCACGCGCTGATGATTCTTGATGTGAAAAAACATGTTTCTTTTTGTGGTGGTGTGTCTGGGTTTGTGTAACTTAAGGCTGTGTCCCCTAGTGTTCGGCCTGGCTTCCCCAATGTTCAGTTAAAGAAACCCTTCCTGCCCCCCCCACCCACTCCACCCCCAGTCATAACCCTTGAGAATCTTGAATGTCTCTATCATATCTCCTGTTCTGCTTGTTGCCTCTAAGGTGGTGAGACCCAGGCTGGATAACTGATCCTCGTAAGGGGAGGTGTGTGTCTGTGAGGGAACAAGTTTGGTGGCTCTTCCCTGTCTCTGTAAGTTGATGGGATAATATTTAGATAACATTAGCGTGTTCTCCTGAGGTTAATACTTACATGTCAGATATAATTAAGGTTGCAGAATATCATGCTATATATATATCAACTTCCGGAAACTTGTTAAAGCAAAATAAAAAACAAGGCCTCAAAATTAGTAGGCTAATCTTATCTCCATATTATCCTTCGTTTCCTTAACCACTGTAATTCAGCGGCATAACTGTTTGAGGTGATCTGAACAAGTTTCTGTGGTTGAATTTGCAGTGCATTATAAAGGTAAGGAGATATAAAGTGGTTAGGGAAACGAATCTTTACCACAAGGAATCCATGGGGTTTCCCGTTATGTGAGTGAGATAAGTGTGGTGGTGGTGGTGGTGGTATTGGTTCTGTCTAAGTACATCACCTGACACCCACCAAGCATTAACTACCTCGATAACCTTACAGTGAGGTGAGGTAACAAGGCCATTACACTGTCTACCTTAATTACTAGATCGATGCCTTACAAAAAATATAAATAAATGTGTATTGGTGCAATTATACAGATAAATAAGTATATTACCTTGCCCACCTGACCGCATTCCCTCATGACCTGCCTTATTACGCTATCTACGCTAATATAAAACTGAAATAATTATACATCACAACACACTTACCAATCAAACTTCCCTATTTGGTCTTCATAAAGTCCAAAAGTTAGTCCTAATGCGGCGAAACACACTAAAAAACCTAACGCCGCAGACCGCGCAGCCATGATGTGTCAACAGACCGCATACTGGGGGGGGCAGGGGGGGCGGGGGGCGATCTGCCTTTAGAACGGCTCTCCTTTATATCTTGCTTACACATGCTTACAGATGATTTACGGGATGGCGGGTATTAATTAACCTGTAAGATCCGGCTCATAATACTATCATAAACTTGGCTATTAACTTGGGTGGACGTGTTTAATTTATTGATTTTGGTCATATAAAATTTTTGGCTCCTGGTCTGATAATCCTCTTGTATTACAGAGAGTTCCCCACTAACTTCATCATAAACACTTTGAATAATAATAACAGTTCCCCATTAACTTGTTCATCATAAGCACCTTGAATAATCTTATAAGCTTTAATAATTTCCATTTCCATTACCATATTAATTCCTATTTTTCTTGGTAATTTCGCTTGGTGTACTTCCCAAATCACTATACTAATGCAGTGGCCTAATCAAATATAAGACTGTGTACATGACAACACAATGTGCATTTAATAAGATAAAATAAAAACTTAAATACATGCATTATATTCTTACTCACCTCGCACTCTCAATCAGTATTTCTTTCTCAGGTCAAACGTTTCAGATACTATAAAAATATTCTGCTTTGTAATAGTCTAAATACTTTGAAATTACTTTACCAGCTTCTTTCTTTGGATTTATTTTGTTACCAATACTTATATAATGAATTGGGCATCATTACTTCGTTCCCTTTACTTCCTTAATTCTCAGTAAACTTGGTCACCAAACAAAGGGGTAAACTAATAAAGTGATTAGATACTACTACGAGCTAGGTAATTATAGACCTGTTAGTGGCTAGCGGTCGGACATACCTCTCAGGGTCCCGCGTTCTAGCCCCGGCACGTGCTGGCCACTTTTCTTTGCTACTATTGCCGAGTGGCCTAAGATTACCCATATGCTGCCATAACACGGGACTGCAATGCTAAATGTGCGAGGAGTTTCCGCTGGCAGGATGAGCCTCCCAATAAGAAACGACGCGTCACTTAATAAATCTAACCCGCGCTACTAACGGGCGGAGGCCAACCATCTAAGGCCTCCATGAAGCCTACCGGCGCCACGGGTAAAAAAAAAAAATAAAAAATAATATATATATATTTTTTATTTTATTTTTTAATTAATTAATTTTTTTTTTTTTTTTACCCGTGGCGCCGGTAGGCTTCATGGAGGACTTAGATGGTTGGCCTCCGCCCGTTAGTAGCGCGGATTAACCGTAACCTAACTATATATATATATATATATATATATATATATATATATATATATATATATATATATATATATAGTTAGGTTACGGTTAGCCATTAATTAAAAGAAGCCAAGTTAACTAAATAAAAGAAATTCATCAATTCACATGAAAGAAAAAAAAAATAACAAGCTACCCTACATGAATAAGAAATAAATCTTGTCTCGGGCTTATAAACTTAATAAATGTTCCCATGAAACAGGACTTAATAGGTTACTGGAACACCTGTAACTACCTGTAATATCTGCCAGGTACACATTACTGCTCACCCCACGTCATACAATGGATGAGTAAGCTGTCACCTCATAAGTAACCTGTGGGAAAGCTGCTTAAAACCATAACAGTAAGCTTATTATGATTGTGATTTGATATCAATGGCAATGATTAAATGAGAGAGAGAGAGAGAGAGAGAGAGAGAGAGAGAGAGAGAGAGAGAGAGAGAGAGAGAGAGAGAGAGAGAGAGAGAGAGAGAGAGAGAGAGAGAGAGAGATTAAATATGAGTAGCTCTCAAAATAAAATCTAAGAAACGTTGATGAAAAAGAGAAGAGGAATAAAAGAAGAAAAAGGTGGTGGTCATGGACCTTTCTTGGCTAAATAATTGAGTTTTCTCTCTCTCTCTCTCTCCAACCTCTTTCATGCTGTCAACTCTATTCAGATAAATGTAGTTACTCCTCTCCTCTCTTACATAACTTCAAGTCATTCTGGCGCACATTACAACACCTGTAACTTATATTACTATCACAAACTATAGAAATTCTTGCCTTGGTACACATGTAGTATGAAGCAAATTGAATGCAAGATTTGGTGACTTGCAAATCAAAGCATCCATGGGACTTCATGTTTTACCTTCTATGATTCCTGAATCCTCCACTGATGACCTTCAATACTTTGTTGATGACTTACCATCTGCATCAACACTGGAGCAACAACTACATAAGTGTAAGTTAAAATGGACTGCCCCTGGTTAGCTAGAGAGCGCTTGCTACTTCTCACCAAGGTAAGCTATCGTGATTAAATAATACCCCCGAACGAGGCATCTATAGACCATTTATTTCTGCTAAGGTAAATGAGAGCGCTGCCCTTCTCACCAAGAAGCTGCCGTGAGCCAGGATCGAACTCACAACCTTGAAGTCATGAGCCGAGCACTGTACCCGAGCCACCCGGACCCCAAGTAAAGGGATATAAGACATGAATAAAGGTAGAGAAGTGAGCTCATCATGAAATACATAAAGCAGCTCAGTCCTGGTCATTAAATTTTGTTGGGGAACTTTTCACTGTCCTAAAACTCACCATACTGTACAGAATATCTTAAACCATACCTTTCACTGATTATCTGTAGGTATGCGGCTACAGCCACAGACAGGTAGGTGGGTCTAGGGATGAGGAACAGCAACCAGCATCATCAAATAACCCATCTCTGCTACTGTCAACACCCTGCCGTGGTCAGAAGCCAGTAGACAGTTGACAGGCAAGCACCATCCTCAACTACAACCCAACCCATGATATTAGTCAAGTTTTAAGTCATGGATATAAAGTGGCTCTCACCATCCTTCCATTAACTTATTTTTCATGGGTAACAAGGAATATAAGAACTATTAAGAATTAGTATGTCCTTCCCCCTTTTCCATGTTAATCTTAATGCAACATACACTCTCCGCTCTACCTTTTACAATACCCGATTTGTTGAGTTGGAGACAGTAGTTATAGTTATTTCAAAACTTTCCTGTCTTTTCACCAAACCATGTTGTTGAAAGTATGTCATAGACTGTGGGTTTGTAAGGTGTTCAGTTGTTGTCTTACATGATACTCATAATGCATTTCCCTTCTTAAGATACTGTACAGCTTGAATATTGTACACTTGAATGTAGAGTATTCTTTATAGTAACACAAGAGTACCCATTGTAGTAATATGATACTTTCTCTAAATCCATAGGGCTGTATTTTTTTCTCATGAAGCCCAAGGTTAAACTCTAAAAATAAAGTTGAAAAAAAAGTCTGCTCATTTCTCACTGTGGTCATGAATATTAAGTTTAAGGTTTGGATGACTTTCAATCCAAAACAAACATACTTCATAACCACAAAAAAAGTAAAATATATTCTCATGCTGACCATACTTGAACCTGTTGGATAATATGTTCACTCCCATCATGACCACAAGTGTGATTAAATAAGGATCAACAAAACAAGAGGGATAAAACACTATAGTTATAGGATATGTCTTTGGTTGTCATTATTTTTCATAAAATCTTTTTGTTACATCCTATACGTGACAATGATTTAGACAAGACTCACAAAGGGGAAACGGAAATGAGACACTGAAACAATCACTTGAAAACAGAGCAGTCAAATAATCTTAGGTATACTGTATGAGGAAGAATAACATCTTCAATAGAGGTCAAATGAAACTACACCTTTTGTGACTTTTTGCTTAAAATTGTTGCAAAGAAAACAAAATGATAGACTGCTGACATTAGTTGCAATTTTGTTGGTGACTAGGGTGGCTGAGTGGCGGGTGCAGGAGCCGTGCTAAAGGTCGCCCCACAGGGTTATACTGGCTTGAGTCACCTCTTTACCTCAAAATAAGATAATGTTAGGTATCTGGAGCCTCAGGTAAACCCAAAACCCTACCTGGGTGACGACCTAGCTGCTCCCAAACGGCCACTACCAAAAACATCTATGTCAGCCCAGGTCACAACCTTCAAGAGAAAAGCAGTCAGTGTCTTACTCCTTACACAGCTTAGCTTGGAAAGGAACACCTGAGAGGCCTGCAGTCCTGTTGGGTGTGACCGTGGGCTGGTTAGGCCACCATCTAGGTTGTACACAAAATTGGCCTCTTCTTGGTAATCATACATGAGGGGATTATCAATATATGCAGTAATTGTGACAACAGTAGTTAAAGGATTTTCACGGGGCATTAATTCATATGCCACAAGTGTTCCATACATGAATTAAATTTGGAAGTTTAGTCTTTATCATTTGATCACTACATTATGTAGTTACATCATTACCTTAGTTTGATTTTAAAGAAGCCAAACCACCTTGTATTTTATGTTTCACAGAGCAACTGCCTTACATATGTTTATATACAAAGTTGTGTAGAAAATTGTTTTTTAACTGCAACACAACTGATTTTTTTTAATTACTCGAAAAATAAATAAAAATAAAGTCCATGATTTGTGCTTTAGCACCTAAAATGACAAGGAAACCCTTGATAAAGTTGTCTGGCATACACATGGTGACCACGGCGTTAATCCTCGCCCAAAGACTAAACACAAAGTGTTGGCATGTAAGGCAAACGCAAGTGAGACCTTCACGTAGGTATTATGTGACACGTGACAGTCCAGCTGCCTTGGCCACCTGTCCGTCTTGGCCAGCTAAAGCTATCAATATATAGAACATCTATCACAATAATAATTAAAAGCATACAAAAAGTCACAGCAATTCCAAAGGGTGTCACAATTTCTCCTGAGCCCTTGAAAAATTGGGATCCCTTTAGATTATTAAATAGGCCAAGGCGGACAGACTCACCACTTACACAGCAGCTCACATATAGGTGAACAAGGGTTTCCAAATGCAAGAGTTTAGAACTGGCCATGTACGGCAGTGTGTGTACTATGCACATGGACGCACACGTGCACACACACTCTCTGAGGCCGGAGTGTGGCCGTCAGGTACATAGAACACTCAGACCGTTGTGTCCTTTCTAGCCACTTAGTCAAAAGCGGTAACATTCATACTCCTTGTATCACACAGTTACACTCTTCTTTCCAATAGGCTGTTTGACAAACATCTGTGCCAGCTAGCAGCACCTCACACTCTGAGTTAACACTGTGGACATTGTTGTCCCAGTCACAATGCCTCACTGGCTACGTAACTTTAACCAGGCATTACCTAGCACTGTTCAGCCATCCACATACATGCCCAATACCACCCCTGCCTGGTGGGAGCCGCCCCCCTGATCTCCCCATGGTTGGGGAGAGTGCAGTGCCGGGCTTCCTGTGACTGTGAATACGGTATCTTCGTCATCTTCCTCATCCTCTTCTTCTTCCTCATGGGCATGCATGGTGGCTGTGAGTCAGGAGGCCTCGTGTCTTCCACCACACAGGCCGCAGGCAACAGCACACTGGTGACATGCTCGTAGTGGTAGGTAACACCACAAGCATGGCACCAGCAAGGACAGCAGGGTCAATCCCAGCCACCTCCGCCCACATGATTCATCTGCTGTGCCTCCAGGTCCTCCACACTCACATGGATGGTGTGCAAAGTCTCCTTCTGCGTCACTCATGCAGTGGTACAACATACACTGTGCACAAGTGATGCAAGTAAGCGTGTCGATGGCTGAGCGCACACAATCTGGGGCAAATTTACAACTGCCTCGTGAATTGGCGTCATGAGTAAACATATTTTGGCAATGCTTGCAGCGGATCTTTATGGTCCTTTTGCCCCTTCTATCTTTTATTCCTGTTCTCTTGGAAGGTGGTACAGGCGGGGGCAAGGGTTGTGAAGGAGTACCCCGGCCAAGCTCCAGATTCTGATGTTTCTTTAGAGATGAAGTGTCCCTCTTGTCTGACTTGATGCCCTCCACCACTGGGTAGCTGTAGTGGTGCGTGCGAGGGTTTTCTGGCCCAAACTGGACATAAGAAAAAGGGTCTCGATTAACATCTGTCTTGTCTTGGTCTGGAGGGAGATCAAGAGGGTTTTCAGGTTTAACGTCGTATTCCAGTTCTATTGGCTTGTCCGGGGGCTTGATATTAGGAGGCAGGGGAGGCTTGGGTCTTGGTAGAAAGGTGATGTGGTGCAGGTAATCATGGTGGTGGTTGGGGTGTGGGTGTGGATACGGTTGTGTCGTCCCAGTCGTTGTGGTGGGTAGGTTTGGGGGGGTAGTAGAAGGAGATGTGTTTGTTGTGGATATGCCAATTCCTCCCACACCATTGCCTCCCCCTCCTCCCCCTCCTGGTGGTGGGTAATGGTGGTGGTGGTGGTGATGGTGGTGGTGGTGGTAGTGAGAGGGGTGAGAGGGGTGGTCTGGGGTCTGGATAGGAGTTACGTTGGGGGTGTGACGGCTGCTGCTTGTGGTACCCGACCCCGATGATGACCTCGGCCCTTCTCTCTCCACTGGAGGAAGATGGACCGTCTGCAAATCACCATCACTGTCAAGGTTGTTTATTAATGATACGGTTTCTTCTTCCTACACACTTGAAAGATTCTGGAGAAGAGACTAAAGAAAAAAAATGAAATAATAAGCTACGAAACTAAGTAAAAATGTAAGTAATTTAGTTCTGTCTAGGTTTTATTAATTATGTGTTTTTTTCTTGCTACACATTTGAAAGATTCTGGAGAAGAAACTAAAGGAAAAAATGAAATAAAAAGCTAGTAAATTTGACAAAACTAAAAACTAAAGAAAAAATGAAAGGAAAAGCTATTAATTAAACTTTCCAAAACTATAAACTAAAGAGAAAAAAAATATCAAAGAAAAAACTACTAAATTTGTCAAAACCATAAATAAAGTAAATATGTAAGTCATTTAGTGTTGTTTTTGGTCCTTTCCTGTAATGTATTGAGAGCAGGATTCATTTTCTTGATTTTCATGAAGTATCTTTTCATTCTGGATATGCACAGTCAATCAAAACTCAGTGGAAAGAGTTAATCATTATAAATCATTACAGAACAATGAACTACTATTGTGTTCATAATTCAAATGTTAAAAAAAAATTGAACGATCACTATTCACTGGTTATACAAAGAAATTACTTGAGCATTTGATACATAATAAAATGTTGTTCTATTCCTGTAAATGTGGTTCCTGCTTCTAAATTAGTTCTCGGGTGGATCTACAGCTCATCTATTTCCACAATCTATTACCTAAAAATGGTACTTACCACGAATACTTTTTCTACATCAAGGCCATGGCGGTAGGATGGCAAGTCATTGAGACCTGTAAAGAAAGGTAAATATTAACCATCGCTACACACACACACACATGCATCTACTATATACATAAACAATTGTCTGTAAAATACTTGCTTTATTTTGACATGGCTAAATCTACTTTTCATTTTGATTTTGTTTTGTTTAGTTGATTAAAATAAATAATACATGCTGTGTATAAATTAATAGTTATGTTGCAATATACAATTATAATGGATTACATAACACACTTCCTCCTTGCTTAGATAATAACAACAACAATGATAATAAATAACTTTGATGGTGAATTCTTGAGTATGATGATAATGATGAATATAATAACATATGCAACTTACCAAAATATTCCAAAATTTGCAGCATGAAGGGGGAAAAAATGGACCATCAGTGAAGTAAATATATGAATAGAAACTTTGAAAAAAATAATAGTTATTCACTAATGTGGAAAGTAAATGATATGTGGGACTTCCAAACAGCACTAGTTCAATACTTTACCCTAATAACTAAGGCAATACTAAATGTTGCAGTTCATGCATACACCATTCTCCTGATCTAATGAATGCATTTTCCATACTTCTAATAGAACCAAAAACCATAAGTCATCAAGAATAAGGATAATATTGAAATAAACTTAGCGTTAGGTTAGCCACGGAGGGTTAGAGTTAGGTTAGATTAGCCCAGTAGGGATAGGTTTGCTAATTGTTATGCCGTTAGCATTGTAAAAGCATTATATCCTACCCAAAAATAAATAGTCAGTGTCTCAAAATTAGTAGGCTAAGGTTATCTCAATAATACCCGAATATAATACTATTTTTCCACATTTGATACATACAGACTACAAAGATCCCTTCGTCTTGACTTGGCGGTCGCTTAATTATCTGACCACTCGTATAGATGACCTGACATCCTCATAGAATGCCTCGTCCACCTATTCCATAAATCCTTCACACATCCCATAGGACCCTCATGTCAACCTTGTCCTATGCCTTGAGGTCCATACAAGCAGCAACAGCTTCCTATCTTTCTCTTGATACTTCTTGACTCCTGTTCTCACGGCAAAAATCTGGTCCACACACTTCCTCTACCCTTCCTAAAACTCTTTTGTTCTGCACTTACATTTCCTTCTGTTATCTCTCTCAACATTACAGTCTGTGCATATCAAATGTGCTTTTGATTTAAATATCGTATGAATTAAAAAAAACCTTACTTGAAAACATGTACAAGCTAATGGAGCTAATGTTATACCTCAACAAATTACCAGTAGTGTAGTTTTGCTTTGGTATTATGCAAGATATATTTGCACTAGTGAATATGCATTATCAAACTAAACTAGACCCTTCATAAGGCACACAGGGGAGAGCAATTCCTATGGGATTTAGACATGCAATGTGAGATGGTTTAGAAACTATAGTTGAAAAATTGATTGAAGCATTAATTAAAATATAATATATCTATCTAGTCTATTAGACAAACTCACAATACTTTTTACCAATGCTTGCAAAACTGTACTGTACTAAATACTTGGAAAAACGCTGTAATAATACTAATTCATAAGAAGAGAGATTTGAAAGACCTAAAAAGCTATCGTCCAATAAACCTCCTGTCTGCAGTATACAAGCGTTTTACTAAGGTGCTCATGAATAGGATTCGTGCAACGCTGGACTCAAACCAGAAAAGAGAGCAAGCAGGATTCTGGAGTGGTTATTCAACAACTGATCACATTCATGTAGTTAAAAAATATACAGAATACATTAAGCCACTATGCATGGCTTTTATACACTATGAAAAAGCCTTTGATTCAGTGGAAACGTCAGCAGTTATGAAAGCACTCAGGAGACAAGCAGTAGAGGAAATATATGTGAAGATTTAGAACACATCTATAAGAAAAGCTCTGCCACTATAAAGCTATGTAAGGTCAACAAGAAAATACCAATACAGAAAGGGGTCAGACAAGGCGACACTATTTCTCCTAAACTGTTCATGGCACTTTTAGAGGAAGCTTTTAAGAACTTGGATTGAAAAGAGACGGGAAGGAGTTCAGATAAATGGAAAATATCAAAATAATGTTTGATTCGCTAATGATATTGTGAAGATGTTGAAAAGCAAAGTAAGAGTAAAAATGGGAAAAAAAGACAAAATTATATGCAAGCAAACAGGTGAAGAACAGATGTAATGTGATATGACAGCAAGAAGTGTGTATGAACAGGGTATCCTAGAGCCATTTCTATCATGCTAAATCTTGTGAGGGGACTACCAAGAGAGGAATAATGGGTAAAAAATAATAATGAGTAATGAGTGGGGAGAAATATTTATGGCCAGTGGAAGAATAAATAAAAGTATGAAGTCGACTGTTATATATGAACTAATGAGTTGATCGCAATCTTTGTTAATGAAATAAATTAGTAACCTATACTGACCCTCAACCAAGTCATCGAAAGCCATGCGGACGCCATTGTCGAAAGCTCTTGCATCGGCTGCTGTCTGAAATGTTAATCCAAACTTCATGTCCCCAGTCTTCCAGTGGTGAAAGGTGGGCATCACTTTGTAGTACTCAAAATCCTTCTTTATTGTACAACTTAGTACTACCTGCAATGAAAAACACCAAACTTTAGATGCAATTCAATATATGTAGTTAATGTAACACTAATAATCCCTTCTACGTACCTGCAACAAACTACGAGAAAATTCATCAACATTATTAATTATACAAATAAGTGATCCAGCAACACATACCAACAAATATATGCTAACGATTTTTTTAGCATGTGTCTTGAAAAAAATGCAACATCCAAAATGAAAAAGGTAAGGTAAGCACATACATGTAGTTTATAAAAATTCACTTACGGTCTGGTCTGATATTCTCTTGCCGTAAATAAGATATTCATGCTTGGAGTCATCAAGGTCGGGCTGTGTGATACGCTTCCTGACAGACACGTTGGAGAGGCCGCCCCCACCCATGGGCACCCAACCCCCTGTGCTGTCATCACGCATCATCACCTGAGCACGCACTCGAACCAAATAGTTGCCGCTGAAACAAAATAAAGTATTAAAAAACGAGCATCGGACCAACCTGCATATATGTACTATAATTTTATACCAGTCGTATACCTATTTACCTACAGACTCCTGCTAACCTAACTACTGTCTCCAGAAAGATCAATCATAGTAGATAGTGTGTTAGAAGTTAATGCTTGTCTCTGATACTTGATTAATCTTGGCTATTATAAAAGGCGTGCTTCACTCTTCTAACATTTTATAAGTTAGTTTCCACATTTAAAACAGACATATAATAATATTAATCTGTGTACCATAACTTCTTTACTGTCATTATCCTATTCTGAGCTCCACCTTCACGATGAGTTCTGGATAACAATAAGTATCCATCGTATACATGATAAATATATGCATTAAATCTACAAATCAGTGGGAGGCCAGCATGCATACATGTATAAATATTAACCCTGTGGAACTGACGTGTAGACTGGGAGAGGAACAGTAGTAGTAGTACGTCAATAACTCCATAACACCACCAACCTTCCAGTAGAGGAGAGCCTTGACCAGCGATCCATTACTGTCTTCCTCAAACCTTGTCTTCACTCACTATCCCTCGAACAAGAAGCGAACACGACACCAATCACGACAACCACAAGAAGGGATACACATGCTTGATACACATACACACACATACACTCTAACCACACAAGCACCAACACACACAACACATAACGCTGTGGTGAGCGCGCGTTCTAAGGACCTGTCACAATTCCAAGTTTTCCCTCCACTGCCCTCGGCGTGGCCACGGAGGCTTCCTATATGTGAAGGAAGGAGTGAGTGGAGTGAACACAAGACCGGAAGTGCTTAACCGGGAGAGGAAATACCCGGATACCCTTTGGGGGGGAAGGAAGGCGGGAAGCAGAAGGGCGTTGGGCGTTGGTGGCGGTGATTGGGTGCTAATGATGCATGCTTCGGTGAGGTGATTCAAAGCGTATCATAACTATGCATTTATAATAATAATAATAATAATAATAATAATAATAATAATAATAATAATAATAATAATAACAATAATAATAATAATAATAATAATAACAACAACAACAATAATATTACGATATGAACTCGGCGTATAAATGAATGGATAAAACACTATCCCTTATCAACGGCGTTTTCCGCTTTTACGTCGTGGATTTTGTGAATGGATTTGAGAACGGACTACCAGCCAGCATGACCATCTTTTACCCCCGCCGGTGAACGAGTCTTATACAGAGTTGCCACATCGCATACACTTCTGAATAGTGCACAAATAGTATCCCCGTGACCAAAGAAATGTACCGCATCACTAAACATTTCATCA
>JAPQNM010000049.1:755000-772500 GCA_029783475.1 Metacarcinus magister
CCAAAGCAAATGTGACCCCGAACACTTGCTTGGCCTACACAGATTAAAGCGATACACTCATTCATTCACACAAACGTCGCCATTCATTATTTTATCGGTATTATTAAACTCAAGTGTGAATGACCGCGATAAGATCTGTACAAAAACTTAATTAATACAACCACACATATTCACCACACATACAACAGCCTCTTCTCTCAATATTAACAAGAAAACGATGAACACAATTATAACAAGAAGTATAATCATCTGAAAAAATCATTATGTTCCATGCACCATTATGACAAAAAACTATCAAATTCCACTACACTTCTTGGTTAAGTTATGTTATATTTACGTTAAAACCATGTTGTGTTGTGTTTCTCCTTTCATAAGCTTCGGTAAGGTAATATATCTCATGGTTATCGAATATTTGCTGCGACTTATTTGTCATCGGTAATCAACATCATCATTATTCATCCCTCCACCAACATTCCCTTCACCATTCACCTCCGTCAACGCCAAGCCACACAAACAAAACTACTGATCTCGTCTCTCCAACTATTTCTCGCTATCAATTCACTTCACGTTCCTCTTAAGATGCAACTAATCTAGGAGTATAGGAATGTCCTGTGCTGCCATACACCTATGTAAACATATATGATCAAGAGCAACCCAATGACTGCTGTGTAGGAGTATACAACGTGTTCCTCTCAGAAAAGTAAATGACGTTCGGTAAATCCCTCTAAAAATTGTCTCAGTCTGTGCAATAAGGAAAACTTGCTTAACAAATCTTATTGGAAATTAGAAGAGGTATAACATTTATATCATATTTCAAGTATTGGTGACGATTAGGAATTTTCGATTTTTTGACCCGAAATTTGGTATCAGAAATCAGGTCGAAAATATTTTTGCCATTTTTCATACGAAATATTACTCCTAGAGCAAAAATACATAAGTTCTACATGATGCTGTCTTCACCTATTCAATAAACACCATGACTTTGAAGAAAATTTAAGTTTTGTGATAAAAAACAAATGTGTCATATTTTCCATTCTTACATCTATAGTTACATTCCAATTACATTTCGCTATAGCTCATACGTAAGAGCATCCCTTGCTCTTTCTTTACTATTATATACCTTTTTTATGTAAGCCTCATAGTTTCCGAGTTATTAAATAAAACATGATTTCTGCAAAATGTTCTAAAAATTTCGTGAAAATTTCGACACTTCAGAATTCCACGAAAATTGGTATACAAGGGTTTTTGGACATGCTGAGCACGAATCTGGACTCAGTTTTATGATAACTATAATATCAACCACCATTTCACCCTTGCCTGCCTCATAACATTGGCAATTTCATGAAAATTTCGACACTAATTTATTAAATCATAATCATATGCGATGTAGTGTTAAAAAAGACTTATAAGCGATGCAATATTAAAGTTAAACAATAAAGTCAGGGATATACAAAAATAGAAAATGTTAAGCAATGATGATGACACACGGAACAAGGATGTGAAGAAAGACACACACACACACACACGGACATGTAGAATACTAATCATCATACACGGAAATGAAGTATACTAATGCATATTCAATTAATAAAATCACAGGTAATGGCGATGACTAATGCACACACACACACACAAGGTGACGTAAATATACTAGCAAATAATTTCTCAACCACGTAATACACTTAACTACACATACTTATAGAAACATGTGACGTTAAGACAGCTGGTAACCGCATGTATGTTAAGTTCACCGACCTCTACGTAACCATTCACCACAAGCAGACAAGCCAAGGGAGGAGGAAGGGAAAGGAAGGGGAGGAGGAAGGGTAGAGATGGGAAGGAGAGGGGAAGGGAAAGGGGAGGAGGAAGGGTTGAGATGGAAGGAGATGGGGAGGAAGAAGGAGGTGGAAGAGAAGGGGAGAGATGGGAAGGAGAAGGGAAGGGGAGGAGGAAGGGAAGGGAGGAGGAAGGGAGGAGGAAGGGAAGGGAAGGGAAGGGAAGAGAAGGGAAGGGAAGGGAAGGGTTGCAGTGAAGAGAAAGATGTGTTCATTAACAATAACAAAGGTATGGAGAGGAAGGTAAAGAGGAAAGGAAAGTATAGGAGGTAGAATGAATGGTATGATAGTGATGAAGGAAGGGTGAATGTATGAAGAATTGCAATGATAGAAAGAGAGAAGAAAAAAAATTGATAGAAAGCTGTGGGAAAGAGAATGAAGAAATGTAATGAGAGACAGGAAAGAAAGAAAAAAAAAGCATTGATAGAAAATTAGGGGCAAGAGAATAAATAATTGCAATGATAAAGAGAGAGAGAGAGAGAGAGAGAGAGAGAGAGAGAGAGAGAGAGAGAGAGAGAGAGAGAGAGAGAGAGAGAGAGAGAGAAAGATACTGATAGAAAGCTGTGGGAAAGAGTATGGAGAAATGTAATGAGATAGACAGGAAAACAAAAAAAATAACACTTAGCACCTCAAATTCAAAACCAAAACAAAGCCAGGAGTAGATCGATATATTTAACCCGTGATCACCTTTATAGTTCAGACAGACAGACAGACAGACAGACAGGGGTGCGTGCGTGTGTGTGAGCGTGCTAGACAGATGTTGCGAGGTATAACTCATAGACAAACACACACACACTCTGATCTTGATCTTGGTGTTGTTAAGAGCTGCGAAAACACTGATCTGGCGGGCTGAACATTGTCTACGAGGTTTTCTATTCTTGTTTGACTGGTGACGGGAGAGAAAAGCTAGGGTGAAGGTATGAAGGGGGGAAGGAGGAGGAGGAGGAGGAGGAGGAGGAGGAGGAGGAGGAGGAGGAGGAGGAGGAGGAGGAGGAGGAGGAGGAGGAGGAGGACAGTACAGAGGGAATGACACACAAACCACGTGACCCCTTGACCACACACATCACCCACCCACCCACACCCCTACCCCCCCAAGCAGACCAAGGGGACAATCTCTGTACACGAAGGGTTCACACGCACCTCTCTCTCTCTCTCTCTCTCTCTTCTCCTTCTCCCCTCACTGTCTCCCTACCTACCCTCCCACCACCACAAGGGGAGAGAGAGAGAGAGAGAGAGAGAGAGAGAGAGAGAGAGAGAGAGAGAGAGAGAGAGAGAGAGAGAGAGAGAGAGAGAGAGAGAGACAGACTATTTTTTATATTTAACTCCCAAAAACCTGATTGAAAAAAAATAATAAATATAAATAACAGAAAAAACAAAAGACTGTGCTACAACTAATCAAATATTACATAGAAACAAAGCACACTCCAACACTAGTGGGTGGCTGAGATCAAAGGGAAGTGTGGTGTCATTACAGATCACAAGATTAGTACGTATATTTGAGCCAGCGAGGCACCCAAGCACCAGTGTATTAGGGAGGCCTGAAACGTGAGCCTCTGGGAGTGCGGGAGGCGAGGGAAGGAGAGTGTGAGTGTGTGAGTGTGTGAGGAAGGAAAGTGATAAGGGAGGTGTAGTGTGTTTGAGTGATGAGGGAGGTAAGTGCATGAGGGGGAGGATGGTGAGGGTAGAACACTGTGAGGGTGAAAGATGAGAGAAAGGAGAGATAGGATTAGAAGAGTGAGGCAATTGAAAGTAAGAGGAGTAGAGGAGTAAAGAGAGGAGACAGAGGAGTAGTGAGAAGTGGAGAGGAAAGTTTCAAGGACAAAATGCTAATACTATGATTATATTCGTTATTGTGTGTGTAAGTGTTGAACTACTACAACTACTACTACTACTACTACTACTACTACCATCACTGAATATAATAATAATAATAATAATAATAATGATAATATACGAGTGTTTATCTCATCTTACACGTTGGAAAAACACTTACATTTTCTTACATAATATCTTTCATGTATTTACTCTCCCTCTTTCTTTCTTTCTTTCTCATTCAATCACTCACACACACACACACACACACACACACACACACACACACCCACACACACAACAAACACTACACAAACTACTCACATCGCGTCGTTTTGTTCAACCATGGCGATCAAACTTGGAGCAGACAATTCCTCGGAAGACTAAACACAACACAACTGCTACGGTATAGAAACACAACACAACACAACACAACGCACTAAAGTAATACTGTAGTTCACGCTTAACACGGATGAATTAAAGAGAAGTGTCAGCTAATTCAATTTTCCTGACACTCAATTATGTCTTTGTAGATGAGGTGTCCTGCCACTCCTTTATCTCACTTGTGGTCGGTCTTTCGTGTGTGGGGGCGTGTGCGTGTGTGGTGTGTGTGTTTAGGTGTGTGTCGGCCGCAAGACAGGCGTGGCACCACAACCTCACCGCAGAACACAGGCACAAAACAGCTGCTACCACAAATCACATCCTCCACGACACTACACTACACAATCGGAAATTCCATAAGATGACGTGGTACTTGAAATGAACAGCTGTAAGGGATGCTGCTGTTGGTATACGTATGAGGATACCATCGGGTTTGTAGTACACGTCAGGAGTATATAAATTTTCCTACAGTTTCAGAGTCTCGTCACCTAATCCACTTTCTTGGGTGTTTGGGAACGAGTGTAACCTAAGTTTCCTCTGCCTCCGGACGTGCCTCTGTGTTGGTGATAGTAGCAGATGCACCGAGCTGGTCAACAGTGCCTATCGCTTCCTCTTAACCCCGTGGGATCAGCATATAGAGTGCTTAACGAGTACATCAAAGTGCTGACCTGACTCTGCTCAGTGACAGGTCATGCCTTCCTTGTCAGCTTGGTCAATGATACAGCTTTTAGTCTCCATGCATTGGGTCAGTTCATCTATAGTTAAAACCGTATTTTAAGTAAGACGGAAAATATAAAACTGACTGACTGTGTGATATATATTACCTGAAGTTTAGTTAATCAAGGAGCCACAGAGCAGGTGGAAGAACTTCATTACGAACTATAGCTACATCAACTCACTCTACCGTCAATATATGTAACTATAATGGCCTCAACATAACATTAACAGCCTCTCTCTAAGTTAAAGGTGTATTTACGTAGATGTTAATATACAACCACACCGCGGTACTGGAATAACAAGGAGAGGTACTGATAGCTATATTGGGACGTATTAAGAAACACAACCTAAGTAATCACAGTATTATCGATAGTTATGTATATTATAGTCTCCACATAATATTATCAGCTTTACAGATTAATGTTATATTTATCAAGCCACATATAACACAAGATGGAGATCAGCTAACATGAGAGAGAGAGAGAGAGAGAGAGAGAGAGAGAGAGAGAGAGAGAGAGAGAGAGAGAGAGAGAGAGAGAGAGAGAGAGAGAGAGAGAATGTTAGTGTTACAGGGCTGTGTGATAAATATAATTACAGTACATGTATTACTGATAACTGAGTCTAGATTACGAAACGCTGTAACCTAACACACAAGACTTATTACAAACACTAACACGATCACAATACTCCACTAAAACCTAACCTAACACAGACAGACAGACAGACATAGCCACACTAGTCTTGGATAAATCTTGAATAATACTGTTTTGTTCGATTTGAAAGTGACTCCTTGTACGCCATTTCTAGTTCCATTGTTTTTTTTTTTTAATGCGTCAAGCCACTCATTAATGATGGATTTCTCTGTAAAGGTTCCACATCCAACTACTTTCTCTCCTCTCTAGTGTGTGTGTGTGTGTGTGTGTGTGTGTGTGTGTGTGTGTGTGTGTGTGTGTGTGTGTGTGTGTGTGGCAGGGTGAGGTTAGGGGTGTATGTAAGTTGGATACTGATATAATGCCCTTTTTTGTTGTCACTTAACGTTGTCCACTTTCATATCCTTTAGATTATCTGTTACTGTCACTTTACAATCACTATAATGTATGTTAGTTAATCTGAATGCAGTAAATGTTTTTGTTATTATATAGTGAATCTTCTAGCTACAACAAAGCCTGAGTGTGTGAATAACCACTACGCACTACACCACCACATGAACAATAACAGTTATAAGCAGACATTACACTAACATAAAACACTAAAACACATTAAAACTACACAGTTAACACTATCTTAAACCCACACAAGTCTTTACACCCAAGTTCTGGTTTGACTAATAAAAAAAAAACCTTCATTGCGCACTACAACACCACAGAAACAATAACAGTTACAGCAAACATTACACTAACACAAAACACTAACACTACACAGTTAATATTATCTTCTTAAACCCACACAAGTCTTTACACTCAAGTTCTGGTTTGACTTGATAAAAAAAGAAAGCCTCCATCCGGTCTGCAGTACTGGCAACACAACACGTTAGTAAACTGGCCAAGATATTACTGGCTGAGGCAAAAACTAGGTGCGTCAAGTCACCTTAATATACACTACGACTCATTCATAAAATTATAAGACAGTTCAGTTCACCAAACGGACACAACCTCAAGGTGAAGCACGGTGTTGCCAGACGTAGATACACTGACAACGCCTTGCAAATACAATGATGATAATAAATACGTATTGCAATGAGATAGGGGTAGGGTCGATATTCTGCAAAGGTCTTTTCTCTGCCTCTCGATCTCGCTCTCCGTAAACAACAATAAATACGTATTACAATTATTCTCATGTATTCTCCCATTCCTACTTTTCCCACTTGTCTCTTTACTAATACCACATACTCATGAATACCTGTTTATACTTGCATTTCTTTAGTTATTAAAGCATAAGTTGTATGTATGTATGTACTAAATGAAGTTCTAACTCATTTAAATAATACGCAGATTTGATATTTTCACTTCTACTGATCATAATTTATCTTTTAACAGTTAAATAAAGTCATGGTTTTGAAGACTATTGTATCCATCACCTTCTACATAAATGGTATAAATGATAAATAACTCCTAACCTAATTCAACCTAACCTACCTAACCTAACCTAACCTAACCTAACCTACCTAACCTAACCTAACCTAACCTACCTAACCTAACCTAACCTAACCAACACATACAGGAATATGACAATAAATTTAAAATGATAAATAGTAGGACCACTTATTATGTAGGAGATAAATACAAATTATAAATAAATATGTAGATGAATGAAAATTAAATATATAAATGTCTTGTCGGGTAAATTCCACAACTCACAACACTCGTGCCATGAGGTTAGTCAGTTTGGTAAATCTTCTCTCAGTCTGCTTAACCATGTCTAAGTCTGCTACGATGATGAATAAGATGAACCTTCAACCTCCAGCTCTAATCACCATTATTCAACACACGATCACTTCATTCATGCTTAGAATTATTCACGCCCAAAAAATATAAAAGAATTGCATAGGATCAGAAAAAAAAGGATAATATATAATGCTAAGAACGTTGTCCTTACATAATATTCTGAATGCAATTCTTTCCTCTCTGAATTTTTACTTCGGTTTAACTAATATACTTTATTTACCAGATGGGAACCTAACTGATGGCGCTCTTCCAAAAATATTCATATAAAAAAGATGAAAACGTGAAACAGCTGTCGTAAAAATGTACACAATTATGTTTATGACAATAATTATTTTCATGTTTATGGAGTTTGTGTTTACAGAACGAGTCATTTGTTGGAAGACGAACATAGTTTTGTGTGAAGCTTCTGCATAATTCCTCTTACTCTTACTGCGAAACGATGTAAACACACACACACACACACACACACACACACACACACACACACACACACACACACACACACACACACACACACCCACACCCACACACATACAAACATACACAAAGAGAGAGAGAGAGAGAGAGAGAGAGAGAGAGAGAGAGAGAGAGAGAGAGAGAGAGAGAGAGAGAGAGAGAGATAGATAGATAGATAGATAGATAGATAGATAGACAGACAGACAGACACACCCACGAGTAACACGTGGAACATCAAACCTAAAGTGTAGTACTACTTGAAGAAGAAGAAGAAGAAGAAGAAAAGAAAAAGAAAAATAATGGCTGAAAAAAAATATATACTTGTAGTAGTAGTAATAATATAAATAGTAGTAAAAATAGTAGCAGCTAGTTGAAATAGCAAATTCATATATCCTAAGCTATGGAAATACAGTTGACACACACACACACACACACACACACACACACACACAAGGGACGGTAGGGTGGGGGTGGAGGGCACACATGATCAATAAGTGGCGTGTGAGAGCTTGTTCTTCCCCCGGGCACCTGTACTGAAGACCGGCCCTCACTGCGCCATTCACAACTCCTGCACCCAACCCTTACCTGCCCCGTGCCCCACCCTACCCCGCCCCGCCCACCCCACCCCTGTCCCTGTCCCGCCACTACCTAACTCATCCTGACTACTATTTTCATTATTATAATCTATATTCTGTTTGCTGGAGGACAATATAACATAAAGTTCCAAGTCCTGGTATGGTTAGGTAGGCAAGCTAAGGTTATGCTGGTGGTTGGAGGTGATTTATGAATTATGTCTTATCATGTCTCATAGCCACTACTAGGAAAGTCCTCAACTCCCACGGTTGTAAGTTATGAATAATGCATCAATGACTAACAGAGAAAGGTAACATATCCAGGAGAAAAATGCATTACGATGCGTACATTAATTTAATATATATTCGATCATAACCTCCCTCTCTCTCTCTCTACCTATCTATCTATCTATCTATCCAACTTACACACACGTACATACATACACACACATACGAAAAGCACACCCCCCCTAAAAAAATCACACTTTGGGACCCCGACACCGTTCACTCACTCAGTAGGAGGGGCAGCATTGAGTTTTATTGAGATATCTTTCACGGGAAACCCCGGGGGCTGACGGGGCTTGAGGGAGAGGGGCCGACCGTTCATAGAGCTGGGGCGAGATTTATCAATGGGCGGCTGGCCGGCTGGTGGTGGTGGTGGTGGTGGTAGCCTCCCGGGTCCCTTATCCACGGAGGGCCACCAAATTAATGAATGAACGCCCCCTAGACCTAACACCGTGACCCTTCCTCTATCACCAGCTAGTCTCTCTCACGCCCCTAAGTAACCCTCACCATGCACTATTAATACACTGGTGCAGTCAACATGTATAATCCCACCACAGAGTAGAATAGAGGCACGAATTCTCCATCCGCTAGTCACCAAGTCTTGTCACCGCGGCACCACACACATACACACACACACGCACATCACTAGGGTCGGGCACCACAGGCTATCATGGGGTTAACACGACACTAAACACTGCCCAATGCATGCATAAACCCCGTATGAAACACTGCACTTAACAACACAACACTCGGGATGAATGTGGGAAGACATCGGTTTGACACTTACACGAGATGCAACACAAGTGGATGGAATGATGACTGAAGGGAAAAAGTAGGAAAACTGTACTTACTGTGTTGTAGGCGAGGGCGATGAGGCTCTCAGAGGGAAATGCATTGTTAACTTTATACATTACAAAGCTCACTCTAGCCTCCCACCACTAAGGAGACACCGCTTTGTGGGTAAACTATGTGACAATACGGGTGTAACATGTACCGAATGTCCGGTTTTTAATACGAATGCACTTCATGTGATGATTCTGGCGTATAAATCACTTCACTCACTGCCACCAAACATTTACCAACAAAGCGACGTCCCCAGAATCTTTGCGAGAGAAAATGGAGGCTCGATCAGGCGACCACCACCGATGTTTTAATCATCATTTTCACTAGATTAAAGCCGTTTTTCATGGTTTTAGATTGGATATACTTACTCATCATTTCCCTCTGTCATGTTTTATATAGTACAGGTGGCTATTTTGGCGTTTTATTGCCCTCCTGATGCACATTTTCATTGTAACTAAACTTCATGGAAACACCCAACACCAACACGAAGATCTGGAGTCCCTTCGCGCAGGCCAGCTCGCGCACTTCAAAAGTAGTGCCGCATACAATTCCTCTATTTCTTGGAGTGCCACTACTAAACGACACCAATTGTACTCCTTTCACATTATTCGGGAGTGGAAGGTGGTTGGATCATCTCCTCCTGTGAGTGTACTTAGAGGGCAGGACTGCAGCGGAGGAACACACAGCCGCCCTCCACTTGCCAGCCTCCACTACAATTTTATTTCATAAGTGCCACTGACGTTCCTCGGTTTCCAGATAGGTTCAGTCAAGTCTCGTTTCTCTCTGTTATACGTATATCATTAGCGTAACTTTGTGCAAGGCTGGTTGGATGCCGTAATGTTCTGTGTTGGACTGGGAAAAAATGGATGTGTGTTAATATTGAATTTACTTGTGTATATATGGCGGTGTTTGGCATTTACTGATAGAGAGAGTCGTCACTTTACATGAGCGAAAATGACTCTTTAGGCACCTGTACGCTTGTCTTCCTTTAGTTCAATTCAATGATGGCAGGACATTGGTGGCGGGACACCTTATTCACCCCCTACGTTAGCTTAGCCCTCTACTGAATATAAAGACAGGTTCCGTCAACGCTAAAACACACGCCAAGGGTCGCCAGTCCTGCGGGTGTGGTTTGGAAGGATCGAAAAGTAAAGCTGCACTAGTCATTCATGGTGAGAGAGATTGGGAGGCATGAATGAATTGGTGAGGGTGAGCCTGCTACCAGCGACCCACTTTTTTTTGCTTTATTACCAACCCCGGAGAAGCGGTCACTTAACACGCACTTTGCCCCCGACGCTGCCACGGGTTTGTAAGGGCGGTGAGTGAACGCTGGGAGCACAGTAGAGGGAATAGGCGCCACACAAATATCTCTAGAAAAAGGCCTGGTTACCGCGGGCAGGAAGCGAGAGGCTGGGGGAGGAGAGAGGGAGCAAAGGGCGGCCAAGGGGAGGGAGTTACACCCACCATCGGCCCGGGAGGAACAGGGTGCACGTCAGTTAGCAATTAGTCTATTATACGTGGAATTTCCGGTACATAATAACACATTAGAAGGCGTATATGTGTTAGATACATGTTGAAAGAAGTGAAAGGTTTGTTTGGGTGTTAGGAAGGGGTGTGGGGCGGGCGAGCGGGGTGAGGCAAAATATGAGGCAAAGAGGTGCTCTTAAGACGAGTAGAATTCGATCTTCATTCATGATGGTTCAATGCCGCGGCAGCAGTGTCCGGTGCCCTCGCTCAAGACGGATTTCACAACTTCCCCTCTCCTAGAATTAGCACTGTCATGTGTGTGTGTGTGTGTGTGTGTGTGTGTGTGTGTGTGGCGTAGTTTCATTTGAGGCTGAACCAATCACTAACTTGTCTGTTTTCTATCTACACGTCATAACCTTAATAATAATAATAATGATCATAGACGACTGTCACAAGCTACTATAAGTCAAGTGAAAGTTGTTGCGTAATCGATTTATTTAACACTACGTAGATCTTTAAGTATTTTATAACTTTACACTGTGATACTTCTACGAAATACTGTGTTATTTATTATCATTGATTTGTTATAACCGATTTGAAGCTTGAGGGGCGACGCAAAAGCAAGAGAGAGAGAGAGAGAGAGAGAGAGAGAGAGAGAGAGAGAGAGAGAGAGAGAGAGAGAGAGAGAGAGAGAGAGAGAATAATTGAATATTTGTACTACATTACCAAAGGCCTCACTTGCTATCCATGACACAGTAAGATAGACAATCAGAACACCTTTGACAAACGACTTCCACATACCTTTGTTACATTGAATTATTAATCATTACACGTGTGAAAGGAATCAAAGTAGTACAGAAAAAAAATCTTTATTTCGTTCCTCTGATGAAAGTAGAAAGTATGTCGATAAGTAGACAAAAGGCCAGTTACTGATTTTTCTTTATATCTCTAAAATACATTATCTATCATTATTTATTTATTCATCTCTATCTATCTATTTATCTATCTATCTATCTGTCTATTTATCTATATATCTACCTATCTCACTCACATACACACACTATCTATATTCTGGAAGATAATAATTTAATGTAGTTTGCATTCATATTATACAAAGGCGGACGAAACAGCCCATCAAGCTGTTACATTAACGATCCAAACAGGGCGAGCCTTGGAAGCTTCATTACAGTGTCCTTGAAGGTAAAGGTATTAGAACACCATACAATAATAATAATAATAATAATAATAACAATAATAATAATAATAATAATAATAATAATAATAATAATAATAATAATAATAATAGTAATAATAATAGTTAGGTCATACTCCACATCACCAGTATGGATCCTACCAATCTGATGCCGCTTTTGTTTGGCGTGGATTGGAAAGAAGAGATAGAGTTTCCGACAAATACACCGTCAACATATTAATGATAACTTCAATCTATCACTCTGTATGTACGCATGTATGTATGTATGTATGTATGTATGTATGTATGTATGTATGTACGTAGGCATGGATGTATCACACACACACACACATTGACAGATGAATAGATAGAAATATATATATATATAGATAGATAGATAGATAGATAGATGGATAAATATATTGATAGATAGACAGCGAGACAACAAAATAAGGATTACAGTGAGACAGTTGAACACCAAGTCTGCCAATATTAGGCTTTTTTTGTATTCTAACAAGTGGAAATTGACTAAGGGCTATTGAGAGAGAGAGAGAGAGAGAGAGAGAGAGAGAGAGAGAGAGAGAGAGAGAGAGAGAGAGAGAGAGAGAGAGAGAATGAGGGGGCGTGTTCATTGTTTGTTGTTCTTAGGAAGTGATCACCTCCTGTACCCATCAGTGTATACACGTCATCATGCATCACGCTCCCGCTGTCTGTGTCAAGCTGACCGCCATACACAGACTCTGGTTGTCATGGTGAGAGTTTCATTGTCGTTCGTCACCTTTCACTAACGTTTGCTGAAATTCTGTCCTCTCCCTCCCTCCCTGTGCCTCTGTTACTCACTCACCATTAATCAACTTGGTGAACGGTTACTATATACTACATTGGTGCCATTAAAAGTTCTTCGCTACTGCTGTTACTCATCCTTTCATTTATTCAAGATACACGTACGGCTATTCTAAGGAAGGGTAATCACGTACAACAAAAACACGTTGGTGATATTACTGAATAACGGATTGAAATACTTAATTACTAGACAAAGGAGGATTAAAAAGTGGTCTTTAGGCAACCCCTGTGAACATTACTCCTCAAGGATGCAGCTCCTCTACATGAATGGATTTCTTTCTCGTCCCATCGGAAACTCTCCCTAGGTTGTCTTGTCACTGTGCGATGTGTCACCTCTCTCCCCGCCGCCCACACGCCTTGTCACCGCCGCCCCGCACATCACGCACAAAGGACACATTATTTATAACATATAATTAACGTTAGGTGCTATGAAATATGAACATTATGTGAGGTTTTGGGCATGATGAAAAATAAAATCATTGAGCGTCTGGCAAGCCCGTAACCTCACTTCCGACGGGATCGAGCGCTTCCATTCTTAGTTCCTCCGCCCGCCTGGCGCAGCCGCAGTTCAACCCTCCGCCCTGCTGCCCTCCTGTCTTCCTCCCTCCTCACACTACACTGCTACTTAAAATCATCCTAAAATTATGGATATTTGATAAAACGTTCACGGTAATCCTCGACGCGTGGTTGTAATTGCTTTATTCCATCCAATTATTACTTGCATGACCGATTAGCGATTGCCCTCCGGCCGCATGCTGGCTGGAGTCCACCAAGGCCCTGACCTATATTCAGTGCCACCTCTGGTTTATGAAAGAACATGGCACAAGAGGTCACATGCATCGGCGCCTGGTTCTCCTTGGCCGAGGGAGACTGCGCCGTGATGGCAAGAATGACCTGCTTTAATATACGATGTCACGCGTGATGTTCTGTGTGTCTGTGTATGTGTATGTGTGTGTGTGTACAGCCCTACCCCTTCCTCCTTCCCCCTCCACACACACACACATGCACACACACACACATGCACACACACACACACACACACCACGTGCCATAGGGCCTGGCAGCGCCTTAGCTCGCCTGGGTCTTAAGAGGCTTAACTTACAACTTCCTCTATGAGCTGCAAACATTAGTACCAGTCAGGCCTCGTGTGGGTGTATGCAGCGTGGAGCTATTTTTTTTGCCTCCTGAGTATAATATTTGTCAGTGTCAAGCTTAAAAATAAGGCTGTGGATTAAACTTAAGGCAGCATCCTCTATTTTTTCTCCCCGGTGAACTAACCAGCCAGTGGTGAACTTTGCACGGAAACTCTGCGGCTTCAGCAACTATCAAACGGAAAAAAATATCAGTTTAGAGTTTAGACGGCAATCTTATCTCATCAAATCTCTATATAATTAGTAGCTTATTAATTAAATTTTTAGCACACGTAAATTTCAAAACGTTGCTTGTATATATTTATTGCCGAAGGACACTTGTGGACGGAATTGCGGTAGAAACATTTAAAGATGTGGAGCATTGACGTGTGTGGAAGCTGCTGCCGCTTACATGGAGTATCACAAAGGGAACAATTAAGGAGCAATTAGGTCATTTTGGAGTGAAAGATAGCCACTCCATAACCTCCTTTTGGCAGGGAGTGAAGGAGGAAGGAAGGAACGAAGGAAGGGAGGAGAGCGGGAGGGAAGGAGAATGGGAGGAAGAAATGAAGCAAGATTATTGATTTGAATGTGTAGAAAGCGGATCACTTGCCTCGCCATTATGATCGGATCCTTTCCTTGACCGACATAATGGAATTTTTCTTGCCAATCAACTCTGCGCAGGTAAAATGGAGCTGCTCATGTTTCTAAACCGGTGGAAATGTTGGGTCAGCGAGAGAGAGAGAGAGAGAGAGAGAGAGAGAGAGAGAGAGAGAGAGAGAGAGAGAGAGAGAGAGAGAGAGAGAGAGAGAGAGAGAGAGAGAGAGAGAGAGAGAGAGAGAGAGAACAAAGAAAGAGAGACTAAACAAGCCAAACAGACAGGCGAAGGCAGATAGACAGACAGTCGTATCAACGTAACGGATAAAAGGTTTCTTGTTAGTCTTGAGTCATTCAAATTCAATGAAAAATACTGTCAACAACACACGCAGCCATAATGAGTTCTAGGACAACACTGAACAACCTCTGCGAAAAATAGATTTAATTGAATTTGATTTTGTTTCTTAGCGAGAAGATAAATATCACAGTAAAAGCTTCTTATCCTAAAGGGTATTGTTAACTTCCTCTACCCTCAACGACCCCTGTAGTTAGATATAAGTATAATAAGTAGTATATTATTATTATTATTATTATTATTATTATTATTATTATTATTAGTAGTAGTAGTAGTAGTAGTAGTAGTAGTAGTAGTAGTAGTATAATTAGTATAAGTAGTAGTATATTGTGAAGTCAAGTTTAAGTTACTCAACAGCCACTTAGAATTTAGTAACAAGAACCCACATTTTTATAACACTATAAAATAAATATAGATTATTACTCCATGATTTACTTTACTCACTTTCAAAAAATAAGAAAACAAACATGGCATTAATAAACAAAACTAAAAACAGGGAATGAGAGAGAGAGAGAGAGAGAGAGAGAGAGAGAGAGAGAGAGAGAGAGAGAGAGAGAGAGAGAGAGAGAGAGAGAGAGAGAGAGAGAGAGAGAGAGAGAGAGAGAGAGAGAGAGAGAGAGAGAGAGAGAGAGAGAGAGAGAGAGAGAGAGAGAGAGAGAGAGAGAGAGAGAGAGAGAGAGAGAGAGAGAGAGAGAGAGAGAGAGAGAGAGAGAGAGAGAGAGAGAGAGAGAGAGAGAGAGAGAGAGAGAGAGAGAGAGAGAGAGAGAGAGAGAGAGAGAGAGAGAGAGAGAGAGAGAGAGAGAGAGAGAGAGAGAGAGAGAGAGAGAGAGAGAGAGAGAGAGAGAGAGAGAGAGAGAGAGAGAGAGAGAGAGAGAGAGAGAGAGAGAGAGAGAGAGGAGAGAGAGAGAGAGAGAGAGAGAGAGAGAGAGAGAGAAAGAGAGAGAGAGAGAGAGAGAGAGAGAGAGAGAGAGAGAAAAAAAGAAAAAAAAACACATTAAAATATAGAAGCAAGTATTGCTATTTACCGTACTCGTTATTGGCATCATTACCTCCACTGATTACAGGGTTGGAGTGAATGCAAGGTGTGTTTTGTTGCACTGCAGTTATTGAAGTGTATAATTATGTGAAGCAAGAACAGGACAGGTGTGAAGGGAATAAGTGTCTTCATTCAACTTAATGAATATAACACTTAATCTTTTATCCTCCTGTTTTAGATAAGAGACACTTTTTAATATTTCACTATTTTATTTATTTGATTTGTATTATTATTTTGATTTTAAGAGGTATGATTCCTTTACCTTTGTGGATATAATATAATGGTAGTGATGATGCTTGGAATAATCAGGTTTAGGAAATAATGATTCTCTCTCTCTCTCTCTCTCTCTCTCTCTCTCTCTCTCTCTCTCTCTCTCTCTCTCTCTCTCTCTCTCTCTCTCTCTCTCTCTCTCTCTCTCTCTCTCTTTTAATTTTACACCGACCAGCCTTGTAAGTGTGTGAATAAACTATAAGCAATAACGGGGTATAAGGAAGGAGAGTTGAAGACAAGTATAACAGATGAGAGGTGAGGAGCCAGCTACGTGTATACTAAACTACTTATAAGTCAGGTTTTTTTTTTTACCTCCTTTCCTTCGTCTCTTTTCCATTTTCTTTTCGTCGACGAGGAAAATATGATAGAAAGGCTTACAATAGAAAATATATAAGAGAAAAAAATGAGATAGTAATTGATGTTTGAGAATGAAAGGTCTTTGCAAGTGTCCTTTTTCTAGTCTATTTTTTTCTTGGATTTTTATTGAATATACATGAGAATAATGACAAGCTTGTATAACGTAACAAAACAAGGCTGCCAGGTAGCTGGATTCTTGATTTCTAAGGGAGACTGTGTTACTTTTTACTCTTCCTCCTACAATGACATGCCTCTGCCAAGATGAATACATGAATACATAAGCAAGAATATATACAATAATGATGATGTTTGATGTAGCAGCGTGTACTACAACTATTGATCTCTGTGGGGACTCCTTCAAGGGTTAAATGCCAGACGTAGGAACACTGTAACCTCGCAGGATGGAATCAATAGCTGGAATCGAGGTGAAACGGTATACAAATGTGTAATGTAAGGAAGGAATCTATTAGTGACAACTTCATTCTTTAAGCTGTAACAGAGCAGCAAAATTGTTATAGTACCCCCGGTGGGACTCGAACCCACAATCCCTGGCTTAGGAGGCCAATGCCTTATCCATTAGGCCACGGGGGCAGATATACAAAGAATGGTTGAGTGTAAAAGAAATCCTTCATTCCAGATGTTATGTAAATTAGTGAATAAGTGAAATATTGATGATTTTCTGTACGTGATTATATCGGCACTTTTATCATATCCTACGTACTTCTAGACCACCACCACCACCACCACAACTACCACCACCACCACCACCACTACCCCCACCCCCACCACCACCACCACCTGCCTGCCTGCCTGCCTGCCTACCTGCCTACCTACCTGCCTGCACGTTCTAAAAGCCAGCTCTGCGCCAATGCAAGATCATACCACTTGTATATTTTTTCTTTTATCCA
>JAPQNM010000049.1:782500-787500 GCA_029783475.1 Metacarcinus magister
TATATATATATATATATATATATATATATATATATATATATATATATACAAAGAAATAGACGTCCGAGTAATAATAATAATAATGATGATAATAATGATGATAAGTGATGATAATAATGATAATAAAAATAATGATAATAATAACATTAATGATAAAATAATAATGATAACAATAATAATGACGATAATAGCAATAAAAATCATTATGATAAGCCAGAGGTGACTGATGCGTTGTCTCTCGAGTCATAACTAAAGGAACACCCAAACACTAAAGGCATGGTTATGAGTCACTCGTACAGGTGGAGAGAGATGTGTTTCAACTCCTGTTAGTTACCAACGGAAGGACGTCAACACAACCTGCGCTCGTCAGACTGTCAGTGTCGGCAGATTAACCAAACTGTAAGTGAACACAAATCAATAACAAATATCAATCGTTACATCTTGTTTCATCCTACGTGTGAGGACATTTATAATACATTTTATTATTAGGAATATTGGCAGGTTCGTGTGGTGTGGGAGGCGGCGTGCTTGCCGGCAGCCCTGAGAGCGGACGCGGCGGCCCTGTCTGATGGTGTCTTGGCCGGCCACGGACGACCGGAGGGCCGCGCGTCGCCTGCTGCTAACGTACAGAGGAGCCCACGTACGTGCCGCTGAAGGTGTACATGTGTCCGTATGTACTACCACTCGGCTGGTGTGGGTGTGGTCGAGGCTCCTCCTGACGCAGCCTTCCTAGAGTGACTGAGTATCGCATTTCTCCCTACTCAATAATGTGTGTTCGATATTCTCGTGTATTCTGTAAGTTCAGCACATCACGACTTTTTTCACGTCTACCGGCAAGGTCGTTTTGGTTCTCTCTGCTGCGGGAGTGAGGGGAGGGGAGATATTAATTTTTTTTCAATCAACCTGCACGTTAAATATACACTATCATTACATTCACTTTTCATTGTTCACGAGTACTTACAAAATGGTGTTGACGGGCCGGACAACCCCTAACGAGCAGCACAGCTCAACTACACTTCCCCGGGCGGAACGGGTGTGACTCCCTACGTTAATGGGATTTTGATTTGACAGATGAGTGGTAGAGAGTCACTTTTCCTCAGTTTTTGGTGCATATAACTCTACGGACACAGGTTGCCGTATTTACCCTGACTAGTGTTGTTCAGATAATAACTCTACGGACACACGTTGCCGTATTTACCTTGACTAGTGTTGTTGACGCTTCTGTTCTTCGTTGAATCACTCGCTCGGTTGAAAGAAGTCGTTTAGTAGGAACATGAACGTCTGTATGAGTTATTACATTGCCTGAAGGTTCTAGAGTCCCGAGAATAAGTCGTTGGAGGACCTAGAATACTGTCGGATGAGAAACGTAAGTGCAAAGTTGGTAATGAGGAATGCAGCGGTAAATGGAAGAGACAGCTGATTAGGTCTGCTGGGCTCAACCAGATGTATCCTGAGGGAGGAGTGTGGCAGCTAGTCTGCTCCCCACGGCCTCGTACACGTCCCCAGTCGACAGCTCCCACGTCAGAAAATCAATCTTTTAACATCGTAAATTTCAGAACTTGTAGACCTCATTTCCCTTGGCACTAAAACTTGCCGCTGCGGTAATTACTTCATCTTCTCTAGAAGTAAGTGGAAAATAACTTGGGTACTTGAGCTCTTCCCGCCTCCCCCCCCACCCTACTCCTCAGGCTTCCCGGGATATATATATATATATATATATATATATATATATATATATATATATATATATATTTCCTCACTCATTTTCAAGGCAATGTATTAATTTCCTTCCCTTTGCCGCCCATGACCCACCCGAAGCATTACCCTGTTTCACCCTCACTGTCCCGTCTCATCACGTGAGACACATCACGAGACACAATTCGGTACATATCGGATTTGTCGTTCAAAAGAAAAAAGTGTAATATATATATATATATATATATATATATATATATATATATATATATATATATATATATATATATATATATATATAAAGAAATACATCTTGAATATGATAGAAGCATATATGAAAAATACGTCTTATATAATTGATTTTCACAATTTTTTTTTTTCTTAAGTGAGCAGTGTTCTCAACCTGAATTAGCGTTTCGGAGTCAATTCTGCCTTGACGTACAAGTTCTCACCGGGATGGGCCGATCATGGACACCACGGCACCTCCCTCCCTGGGCCGTGTGGTCTGCGGTAGTGGTCTGTGTGGTGAGTCTGGTGTGTGACTAGTGGTGGTGGTGGTGGAGTGTGAGAGTGGTGGTAAGTGGCGGAGGAGGAGGAGGAGGAGGAGGAGGAGGAGGAGGAGGAGGAGGAGGAGGAGCCAAGAAGGAGGCCTCAGTACTCGGGGGGAAGGGAAAAAAAACAAGTGTGGCGGCGCCGAGCCAAGCCTGACGCCAACACATGTTTGACAAAACGACGACTCAAGGAAAATACAAGAATGATGAGATAGCGGAACTAAAAACAGAAGAGTGCCACAATGAATCTTGGCTTCATATATATATATATATATATATATATATATATATATATATATATATATATATATATATATATATATATATATATATATATATATTAAAGAAGGCGAAGAAACATTCATAGAAAATGAGAGAGACCTGACCGTTTTCTTGTACCGGGTTGAGGCGGTGTCTTGCGCATCCAATGATGGTCTCCCTCCTACCTCCCTCCTTTATTCCGTCTCTCTCTCTCTCTCTCTCTCTCTCTCTCTCTCTCTCTCTCTCTCTCTCTCTCTCTCTCTCTCTCTCTCTCTCTCTCTCTCTCTCTCTCTGGCACACCACTGCCATTCTTGGTCAGCAGCACATGTTGGTGCTAACACTATCCCGCCACACACCTAACGCCCAAAAGTGTAGCCTTAACAGGAAAGGTAAATGTCAAGTATGCATTTGCTGATACACATTAAAAGAAAAGAAAAAAAGACAGTAGTAGAATAAGAGATTAAGAAAAGTTCAAAATAAGGTCCGAAATGATTACTATAGGAGACGATGAAGTGTGTTTTAGGAACAATGAGAATGTGAGGGTGAAAGTATTACATGGGTGAGGTAGTGAGTGTAGTGATAGCGGCAGGTGTGTAATTAAACACCTGCATTACATAACTGAAAGGGTGACAGGTGTGGTGTAATGAAACAATGGACAGGTGACAGGTGGAACAGTACAGTGAAGTGACAGGTGATTAATGACAGGTAAGACGAAAATAACATCCGCTAACAGGTGTTCTGGGATGGCACTGTTCACTCATTAAGATCCAATCCAGGTGACCAGCACATGACCCTCCGGTAAGGTTCACCCATGACCTGACTTACCCTGTAGCTATCCCCCTCCCCGCCCCCCCCCACTTCCTTTCCCTTCTACGCAACACAAATGTAAAGGACAAATATATGATTAACCCTGATTGTTGTTTGATAGTCGCAGTACTGCAACACACACACACACACACACACACACACACACACACACACACACACACACACACACACACACACACACACACACACACACACACACACATTCACATACACACCTTATATAAGGCTCACAACTAATTTATAGTTCTTGTGGCGGTAAAAAATAAAATAAAAATTAAACGTGTCAATTCTAAGCAAATTCACGATAATTTGTACACCAAAAATCCTTCACCAATCCTTCACACAGCCTCTAAACACCTCCGTCAAGGTGCCAACATAACCTTCCACTCCACAACATGAAGCTCTCATACCAATACTCTTAAGCCCGTTCACTCTTATCAAAACGCCCACGTGCCAATTCATCTCACACAAAAAAAAACTCCTACGGCCATTTCTATCCCTGAAACACATCACTAAACTAATCTTTTACTAAAACGCCCACGACCCTCACCAACACGCCCTAGTGAGTCATGATGTCGTCTCGTGGGTCCAGCATCATCCCTCACAAGGCAGCATTGACTGAGGCTCCTCTAAAGCTTGGGTTATTGTCTTCATTGTGACGAACGCCGCTCGAGGGTGAGCGGCTGCGCGTGGGCGTCCCGGCGGGAGACGCCCGTAGGAAACCGACGATTTTGAGAGTAAAAATAAAACGCTTGCGAGTGCCACGCCGTAAACTCGAGTGCCTGAAGGGGGAGCGACGCGCCCGTCCCGGAGTTCCAGTTTGAGTGAAAGTTATTCATGAAGCAGAACCCGCTTGACAGTCTTACTCAGAGAAGTACAAAACTATATAATATTCATTCGTTATTTATGTCTTTCATTTCATTCATTCATTCAATATTTTGTTTTATTTTCCTAAGTATTTTGTCCGCACCCTTCCGTGTATGCTCTCTTTATTTATTTTTTTAACTATAAAGAGGGGATTATTTTTATTGTATTTATCTATATTTTTTGCAAATCGTGCTGTGGTATTTGTCGAGAAGGTGTGAAGAGTACGCGAGCTACGGCCAGACAGGAGAGTACACACATAACAGTACTGATCAAGCACTTACATAGTACTTAACATACCCTGCTTTGTTGTTTTATTGAATTATTTACTTTACTAGGATGAATGTACTGTTATACATGTGTGTGTGTGTGTGTGTATGTGTGTGTGTGTGTGTGTGTGTGTGTGTGTGTGTGTGTGGGTGTGTGTGTGTGTGTGGGTGTGTGTGTGTGTGTGTGTGTCTCTGTGTGTGTGTGTGTGTGTGTGTGTGTGTGTGTGTGTGTGTGTGTGTGTGTGTGTGTGTGTGTGTGTGTGTCTGTGTATGTGTGTGTCTGTGTGTGTGTGTGTGTGTGTGTGTGTGTGTGTGTGTGTGTCTGTGTGTGTGTGTTGTGTGTGTGTGTGTGTGTGTGTGTGTGTGTGTGTGTGTGTGTGTGTGTGTGTGTATGTGTGTGTCTGTGTGTGTGTGTGTGTGTGTGTG
Source organism: Metacarcinus magister (assembly GCA_029783475.1). Taxonomy (NCBI): domain Eukaryota; kingdom Metazoa; phylum Arthropoda; class Malacostraca; order Decapoda; family Cancridae; genus Metacarcinus; species Metacarcinus magister. The sequence continues at coordinate 787,395 of JAPQNM010000049.1, forward strand.
TGTGTGTGTGTGTGTGTGTGTGTGTGTGTGTGTGTGTGTGTGTGTGTGTGTGTGGTACGACCCCTCCCCACTACCACCATCATACAACGACAACCAAGTTTACGTA
>JAPQNM010000049.1:810000-813175 GCA_029783475.1 Metacarcinus magister
CCCCCCCTTTTTGTATCCCCCCCCCCCCCACTTTTTTTTGTTTTTCCCCCCCCCCTTTTTCCCTCCCCCCACCCCCCTCCTTTCCCCACCTGTTCCCCCCCCCCCCCCCCCCCCCCCCCCCCCCCCCCCCCCCCCCCCCCCCCCCCCCCCCCTTTTTTTTCCCCCCCTCCCCCACCCCCCCCCCCCACCCCCCCCCCACCCCCCCCCCCCCCCCCCCCCTTTTTTCCCCCCACCCCCCCCCCCCCCCCCCCCCCTTTTTTTTTTTTTTCCCCCCCCCCCCCCCTTCCCCCCCCCCCCCCCCCCCCCCCCCCCCTTCCCTTTCCCCTTCCCACCTTTCCCCCCCCCCCCCCCCCCTCCTACGCCCCCCCTTTTTTCCCTCCTGTGTTTTCCCCCTCCCCCCCACCCCCCATTTTTTTTTTTTCCTCCGCCGTTTTCCCCCCCCCCCCCCCCCACTCCTTTTTTTCCCCCCCCCCCCCCCCATCCTTTTCCCCCCCCCCTTTTTTTTTTTCCCCCCCCCCCCCCCCCTTTTTTTTTGGTCCTTTTCCCCCCTCCCCCCCCCCCGTTCCCCCCCCCCTTTTTTTTTTTTTCCCCCCCCCCTCCCCCCCCCCCCCCCCCCCCCCCCCCCCCCCCCCCCCCCCCCCCCCCCCCCCTCCCCCCCCCCTTTTCCCCCCCCCCCTTCCGCCCCCTCCCCCTCCCCCCTCCCCGCCCCCCCCTTTCTTCCCCCCACCCCCCTTGGTTTTTTTCCCCCCCCCCCCCCCCCCCCCCCCCCCACCCCCCCCCCCCCCCCCCTTTTCCCCCCCCCCCCCCCTCCCCCCCCCCCTTCCCCCCCCCCCCACTTCCCCTTTTTTTCCCCCCCCTCACTCCCCCCTTCCCCCCCCCCCCTTCCTTTTTTTCTCCCCCCCCTTTTTTTTTTTTCCCCTTCCCCCCACCCTTCCCCCCCCCCCCCCCCTCCCCCCCCCCCCCTCCTTTTCCACTTCCCTCCCCCCCCCCCCCCCCTCCCCCCCCCCCTCCACCCCCCCCCCCGCCCCCCCTTTTACCCGTCCCCCCCCCCCTTCCCCCCCCCCGCCCTTTTCCCCCCCCCGTTTTTTACCCCCCCCCCCCCCCCCCCCCCCCCCCCTTTTCCTTCCCCCCCCTTTTTCCCCCCCCACCCCTTCCCCCACTTTTTCTTCTTTTTTCCCCCCCCCCCCTTTTTTTTTTTTTTTCCCCCCCCTTTTTTTCTTTCCGCCCCCCCCCCCCCCCCCCCCCCCGTTTTGTTTTTTTTTTTTTTTTTTGTTTTTTGTTTTTTTTTGGTTTTTTTTTTTTCCCCCTCCCGCCCCCCCCCCCCCCCCCCCCCCCCCCCGTTTCCCCCCCCCCCCCCCCCCCCCCCCCCCCTTTTCCCCCCCCCCTTTTTTTTTTCCCCCCCCCCCCCCCCCCCCCCCCCCCCCCCCCCCCCCCCCCCCCCCTTTTCCCCCCCCTTTTTTTCCCCCCCCCCCCCCCCCCCCCCCCTTTACCCCCCCCCCCCCCCCCCCCCCCCACACCCCCCCCTTTCCTTTTCGACCCCCCCCCCCCCCCCCCCCCCCCCCCCCCCCACCCCCCCCCTCCTTTTTTTTCCCCCCTCCCCCACCCCCCCCCCCCCCCCACCCCCCCCCCCCCACCCCCCCCGCTCCCCCCCCCCCCCCCACCCCCCCCCCCCCTCCCCCCCCCACCCCCCCCCCCCCCCCCCCACCCCCCCCCCCCCCCTGTTGTGCCCACCTTTTTTTCCCCCCCCCCCCCCCCCCCCCCCCCCCCCCCCCCCCCCCCCCCTTCCCCCCCCCCCCCCCCCCCCCTTCCCCCCCCTTTGTTCCTTTTTTGTCCCCCCGTGCCTTCCCCCCCCCCCCCCCCCCCCCCCCCCCTTTTTGCCCCCCCCCCCCTTTTATCCTATTTTTTTTTCCCCCCCCCCCCGGCCCCCCCCCCCCTTTCCCCCCTCTTCCCTCCCCCCCCCCCCCCCCCCCCCCCCCCCCCCTTTTTTTCCCTCCCCCCCCCCCGCCCCCCCCCCCCCCCCCCCCCCCCCCCCCCCCGTCCCCCCCCCCCCCCCCTTTTTTTTTTCCCTTCCCCCCCCCTTCCACCTCCCCGCCTTTTCCTGTTCCCCCCGCCCCCCCCCCCCCCCACCCCCCCCCCCCACCCTTTTCCCCCCCCCCCACCTTTATCCACTTGTCCCCCCCCCCCCCCCTTTTCCCCCTCCCCCCCCCCCCATCCCCCCCCCCCCCCCCTTTTTTTTTTTTTTTTCCCCCCCTTTTTCCCCCCCCCCCCCCCTTTTTTTTTCCTTCTTCCCCCCCCCCCCCCCCTCCCCCCCCTCCCCTTGCCCCCCTTTTTCCTTTTCCCCCCCCCCCCCCCCTCCCCCCCCCCCCCCCTTTTTTTTTCCCCCCCCCCCCACCCCCCCCCCTGTTTTTTTTCCCCCGCCCCCCCCCCCCCCCCCCCCCCCCCCCCCCCCCCCCCCCCCCTTTTCACTCCCCCCACCCCCCTCTGTCCCTTTTTCCCTTTTTTTTCCCCCCTTCCCCTTTTTTTTTTTTTTCCCCCCCCCCCCCCCCTTCCCCCTTTTCCCCCCCCCCCCCTCCCCCCCCCGTTTTCACCCCCTTTTTCTTACCCACCACCCCCCCCCCCCCCTTTTTTTTGCGAAGTGGAAGGCATTGTCCTTTGTCTCCCGCCCCCCCCCCACGGCGCCCCAGCCCCCCCCCCCCCCCCCCCCCTTTTCCACCCCCCCCCCCTTGTCAGGACACTTGTGTGTTTTTTTTTCCCCCCCCCCCCCTCCCTTGTTTTACCCCCCCCCCCCCCCCACCCCCCCCCCCCCCCCCCCCCCCCCCCCCCCCCCCCCCCCCTTGCCCCCCCCCCCCGGTCCTGTGGTGCACAAAGGGTCTTAATCTTCTGTCCCCCCCCCCCCCCCCCCCGGGGGCGTGGGCCCCCCCGGAGCCCGCTCCCCCTCCCCCTGCAAAAAAAAAACTGGCCCCCCCCCCTGCCCTTGTCCCCCAACCCTGCCCGGTTTTGTCCCCCCCACCCCCCCCACCGGGCGGGGCCCCTTCCCCCGGGCCCCCGCCCCCTGCCCCCCCCCCCCCCCCCCATTTGGTCCCCCCCCCCCCCCCCTCCCCCTCCCCCCCCCCCCCCCGTTTTTCTTGGGTGCCCCCCCCCCCGGGTTGTGGTGTGAGGTGCCCCACACAAAATC